>VNJS01002973.1:0-106717 GCA_008042575.1 Drosophila watanabei | reverse complement strand
CACAGAGCTCTGATCAGCAATTGCAACAATGCAATGTACCCCGATCTCTATGGCCACTATCGGGAGGCCAAGTTTACGCAGACGAAACACCATTGGATTTGGAAGGCAAACCGTGTCTTCAATGAGCTGGAGGTGACCCGCTTTCACACAGGTAAACATTGGTAAAACAATGATTTAAAGTCACGTTAACATTACACACTGGTTACCGCAGGCTTGGTCCTATTTCTGGAGGAGGATCATTACGTGGCCGAAGACTTTTTATACCTGCTGGCCATGATGCAGCAACGAACCAAAGACTTGTGCCCGCAATGCAACGTGCTGTCCCTGGGCACGTATCTCAAGACCTTCAACTATTACACGTATCACAGCATGGAAAGATCTGGCGCAGGGCGGCCACCCATGCAATGCTAGAGACCATTGGCTGCGAAAGAGAGAGAGAGTGCTAACGAACCTAATAAATACCCAAAGCTTCTGTTGCTAAACACACGCATCCATACATACTACTTCCGTACACAATCGCCCATTCATCCATTTTTGGGATGTATGGGTTATACACACGAGTTAATCATTGTACTACTGTAATTTATCATATCTGTATCTATTCTATTCCGAACTCCGGTACGCAGACTAACAAGAAATCCTATGCTTCCTCGCTGATCTCGACGAGCAGTCTATTAGGATACAATAGGAATAACAATAATAGAAACTCTGTGCAATTAGCCGTGTCGTCCTCCTATTCTTCCTCATCATCTGCTGCGCAATCATCATCCACGTCATCTCTCAAATCCGGCAAAGTCTATGTGGGCGACACCGCTGACAACCAGAAAGTGTCCAGTGACCTAAAGAGAGACAATACCAGTACTAAACGGGGCAACCTCATCAACACTGTCACCGCCACCGCAGCCACATCCGACACCAACAATGAGCAAAGTAGCCATAGCAGCAACAAAAATGGTGCACAAACATGGAACTATCATGTCCTGCCGTCATTGTATTCCGTCTATCAGAAGGTAGCAATATCGCACCGCTAGCACAGGGCCTTAGTTCCCGTTAACCGCACCAGCTCCCAGCTTTCCCAACTCCATATCATTTTTAGCCAAAACACTTGCTAACCTGTCCCCAGTCCAATTGTTGTTTGCAGTAGATGTCCCCATTGGTTGTTGCATTGTTTAATCATTTACGCTTTGGCAACTTTGCACGTTCAACTCAATATCTGTTAAACCTTATGAATGGCAGTGATGGAAAACCTATTGTTTATCAAATCCTAAAGCAATAACATATTTTTTCCATCGCTGTCTGTTTCTGTTGCTGTAAAGTTGTATTCTTGTGTGTTTAATTGTACTTGTCTATATGTGTCTGTGAAATGGCATGCCACAACTCCGCCCCGACCTATTCTCTGACCTGATCTGCCAGTTGCACGCCCGCATTCGCTCCCAGAAGATCGATAGGCAGAGCATCATCAATGACTATCGCCAGGTATTTTTGGTATGGCGCGTACCGAGCCCTGTTATCCGGCATAATAAATCCAACTAGTGGTTAGTCCAAGACGAAGGCGGCGCACTAAATGCAATTTAAACATCTGGCAAATCCAATTGATATAAATTTGCATGTCACACCCCCTCCTCCTTAGTTTATACTTATATATTTGGTTAAAGTTTTTGCTACTGAGATCCCTTCCATTCTGTCGTATTAACCGAGCTTCTTTCTCTGCAGGTGGAGGTAATGCCCTGGGTCAGCAGCAAGCACAATATGGGATTTGCTTTCAACCGCACCACCTGGACGAATATCCGGAAGTGTGCCCGCCACTTCTGCACCTACGACGATTACAACTGGGACTGGTCGTTGCAGCATGTTTCTCAGCAGTGTCTCCACCGCAAACTCCATGCGATGATCGTCAAGGGGCCCAGAGTCTTTCACATTGGAGAATGGTTAGTTGACAGTGGAATTAAGTTAATTTCAATTAATTTATTGTCCCTTTGCAGTGGGGTGCATCATAAAAACAAGAACTGCGAGTCCAACCAGGTTATTTCAAAGGTGCAGCATGTCCTGCGCATTGCCCGGAACTCGCATCAGCTCTTCCCACGCTCCCTCACCCTGACGGTGCCCAGTCTGATGAAGAAGTCCAAGCTGCGCAAGGGCAACGGTGGGTGGGGCGACCTCCGGGATCACGAGCTGTGCCTAAACATGACGCTGTCGAATAGGTAAAGGAACCGCAATCGGACACTGAATCGAACCAGTCAATAGCCAAGAAACAACGTAGCTTTTAATGTTATCTAAGTAATAATAATACGAAGCAGTAGCCTTAAACACTGTAAACGAACAAGCATTCGGCAAATACTCTGTATCAGCTAACTAACCGAAATTAATCAATGCCAGAAAGAAGCCCAAAGATTCTCGCCTTGGGCGCAGCACAACTCCTAAAACTACGTTTAAGTAAATTAATACTCTAGTCACGGCCTTACGCCCATATTTAAAGCGCATTCTTGCAATCTCCCCTCTTCAGTTCGTGGATAATCACTTTATATTGTTTAGGCTCCGTCCAGACTTCAATACCGGAAGAGTTCGAGTTCGAGTTCCGTGAGACGGCAAAACAATCCCTATTACAGAAGAACCCTTACAGTTACTAGCAACATATAAGGAATATCTATATCTACTCGTATCCCAAGATTGTGCCGAAACCGTTTAGCAAATGGTCATGATGTAGTTCGAGTTAGAGAAACCAGCAAATCGCATAAACTAGTCATAGCAATGTATTATGCACGCGAATAAATAAATTGATCAGATCACCCTTTTGATACATCTTGTGGTTATATGTTTTAAGCCTGTACATATTTTAATTGTTTTGTATAATTGCATAAGGTCATTTTAATATAAGAACGCAGAACTAAAGTAATTTGTTATTTTTTATTCGTTAGTCAAAAAAACGTATCTAATAGGAATTTTCGATTAATCAAAACGAATAATCTTAGAATAAACGCAACGTAAATGCTATACCAATTATGGTCAACTTTGTTATGTTATCTTGTTAATGGGTAATTATAGAAAAAAGGGAACTTCGGGAAGCCGACTGACTCTTATATTTCAATATCCTGCAAAGGTATAAAGAGTCCTTTAGTTATTCATCAATTATTTAATATAATTTAACTTTTTATTTTCGGCACCAAGCCACCAAGTAACTAGCCATGAAACTATCAGCATTCCAAATTAAAAACTAGTTAATTTATTAAAAATGTATTTTTGGTCCTTAAATTTAACATCAGAACATTTTGGAGTTGAAAGTGCCTTCGTCACTCACATCTCAGCTGGTTGAGGTGTTTTTTCGATTGATAACCGTTGAAAGCTTGTCTATCGGTTTATCGAAACTACAATCACATGCTGCCCTGACCGATAGCTATTCAAGCATTTTTCCTTTTTAGAATTAATGGAGAAAAATTAAAAAACCTGGTCCTAACTGGGTAAACCACCGAGGCTCAAATGATCCGAACAAATACATAAACCGGACAATAAGGGCAGGCACAGTGTAGGATCGTCCAGGGTAGCGGGGAGGGGAGCTTTTGCGCAAAAGCTTTTCTCTCGCGATTTGATTTGGGGACCGTTCGCCACTAGCCAACGCGTTGCCGCAGCGAACGGAGCTCATCCAATCCAATCCACAAAAACACCCTTGCCGCGTAACAACTGTTCGCATCCTGTTCATTGAGAGTGCGTGTGTGCCCATCTTGAAATCATGAGTAAGCAACTGGCGCGCCATGTGGGTCAGCTCGGCAAGCTCCTGAGCAATGCGACTGCGGCGGCGACCACCGCGTCCGCCCACAACAACTTCTTCACGTACGTTAATGAGCTGTCGCATCCCATTGCCCGCGAGCCACCGATTGTGAAGCCGGAAGAGGCTGTGGCCTGCATCAAATCCGGTGAGTGCCTACTTCCCAAAAAGGAGATTTGCGGGGAGCAGATGCGGGCTCTCATCTATGAAGGCTCTCCTCGCGTGAAGGCAATGTCTTTGGTTATGCAACATTTTAGTGGGCCTGCTTAGGAAACCAGAACAAAACGAGAACACGGGGTTGTGGGGCCAGACACCGGCCATGCAAATATATGGGTGTAAGTCCATGTGTGTGTTTGTGTAATTCGACGCTTATAATTCAAACTACCAAAGGAAGGGCAGCTACAGGGTGCTCAATATACACATCACTCAATATTGAAAACAATGAATTGTTTGTGATTTGGGAGGGGGGTAATTGGAGGTCGCGGCAGCTAGGTACATAAGAAAATAAATAATGTACAAATTTCAAGATGATACCATTGTGTGCTAGTATTTAATGACCCTTAATGACCTGTGTTTGCTTAAGAAATGTGATTGCCTCTCTGTTATCTAAGAACAAAGCCAAGTCCCCCACCCACGGAACAGTGAAAATCTACGCCCATGGATATCAGTTATTTGTTTACACCCCACACTGTCAGGCGATCTGGTGTGATAATTATATTAATTAAATATTTTAAAAACAGCTGTGCCGCCTGTATTTTCAGTGTGTGTACACAGGTCTGCACTGTAGATGTGTTTCCAGGCGAAAGTTGTACTTTGTACCCGAACCAGAAGCAGGCCCGCCAGATGCAAAGCTCAGCTTAGGGGCAAGAACAACTAGTTCGTGTGCATGTGTCTGTCTTTGGAAAACAAGTCCGGACAACCGGCCTTTAGTTGTCGTGCTGATAAGGGCTTCTATAACTATACTAGATGGAGACATCGTTATGCAACGAATAAAACAGCCGGTCGCTCGCTTAATGATCAATTCGATGGTGAAGGCACTGCCAGAAGCACTGTCTCCCTCAATTGGAATAAATTCGGACACGCCCACAACGCACAGGGAACATCATAATTTCTTAGCACCTCTATGGGCTCTCATCAGCAGGTCCGTGCCAATTGATAAACCATCATGGGGTGGCATTAAATTGAGAATGTATGTGTGTGTTTGGCCAAACGTCACCCAGCATTCAGGCCCCTCTAATTTTAGCCAAAATCGCCGACACGAGCCAAATCTGCGACGCAGTTTGATTTGGAAAATTTTTTTCGCTTAGCACGTTTCTTGCAGATAATAATAAGTACAGTAGACACACGCACTAAGCGAATATCCGTTTATTGTGGTCATTCGGAATGCAAAACCCGCAAGGCAGACGCTTTTGTTGTCGACGTGGCTGAGGCGTCGCTGATAAGAATCTCACCTATCGTATGATTTCATACTTTATTCAAGGGGCTCGTGCATATTTTCACCGCAGTTTTGCAGGTTTCTCTTAAAGAAGTACAAACGTAGGACATGCCGGTCTCTCTAGAAGGCGCTCCGAAAATAGAAATGCAAACTGAATGCATCGAAAGTGAACTTAGGAACTAAGAACTTAAGATATTTTAAGTAAAAGTCTTGCACATTGACTCAACATAATAATACATTTAAAATATTTTAATTTTGTAGTTTGACAACATAAAAGTGTCGTCATAAATTTAAAATTCAAATACAAGTTACTCGAACAATTAAAGTAGGAGCCCTCACCTCACCATCCAACCGCCTTATCCATATCTAATATTATATAAAATACTTTCATATTCATTTTACTTTATTTTTACATTTACAGCTTTACACTTTCCTAATAATATATATACTTTGTAGGGGCGAAAATGTCTCGTTCACTGCAAACTCTTGACTAAGAGTTTGCAGTGAACGAGACATTTAATACCCTGCAAGGGTATAAAAAAAAACTTACTTTAACTAAATTTCTGACTGTGAAAGTCTGTGTTTCGTACTTATTAAACATTAATAACATTTAATATTTATTTAATTAAAAAAGAAAACTTATTTTATATAAACTCAAATGAGTTTGAAGTCGAATTTCTCGACATTAAATAGACATTGAAGGGATTAAGTGGTTTTAAAAAGAGCTACAGAAATACCCCATGGTGTGAAAGAGAGTTAAATCGTTTTGAAACAATCTAATTGGTGGACTCGGAACATGTTTGGCAGATTAACGTTCCATAAATGTTGGCTAAATAATTTAAGATCTTTAGATTAACATGGTGTTGTGCAAATTAACTGAATAATCTATAACTTGTGGTTTTCTTACCTTTAATTCAGGGGATACGGTGTTTGCTCAGGGCGCTGCTGCCACGCCCGTGGCGCTGCTGAATGCGATGGCCAAGCACGGGAAGGAAAACAAGCTCGAAAATGTGACAGTGTGCCACATGCACACGGAGGGTCCCGGAGAATACGCTAAGCCGGAGTACAAGGATATTTTCCGCTCCAACTCGTTCTTTATGGGCGCCAATGTCCGTAAAGCCGTGGCCGAGGGCCGTGGAGACAACGTGCCCATATTCCTGCACGAGATCCCATTGCTCTTCTACAAGAAAATTGTAAAGCCTGATGTCTCCTTCATCCACGTGTCGCCGCCTGACTCCCACGGCTACTGCTCGCTAGGAACCAGTGTTGACTGTGTTCGCGCTGCTCTGGTAAACTCGAAGCTTATTGTTGGTAAGTGATTTCATTTTGGCCTAAAACAGTGATTTGAAAACTTACTGACTGATCCCACGCTTTCAGCTCAAATCAACCCCAAGATGCCGCGCACGTTCGGCGATGCCATTATCCACAAGTCGCATTTCGACTTCGCCATCGAGACGAACGACGACCTGCCGCAGCACGGCACCGGTGAGATCTCGGCTGTGGAGCAGAAAATCGGCAAGCTGATCGCCGAGAACCTCGTCAAGGATGGTGCTACACTCCAGATGGGCATCGGCAGTATCCCTGATGCGGTGCTCGCCGCACTCCACAACCACAAGGATCTGGGAATTCACTCCGAGATGTTTGCCAACGGCGTCGTCGAGCTCGTGAGGAAGGGCTGTGTCACCAACAGCAAGAAGAAAATGCACCAGGGTCGCATTGTAGGATCCTTCCTAATCGGTGACCAGGCTTTGTACGACTTTGTCAACAATAATCCCTTCATCGGTATGCACTTTGATTTTAAATATAATCAATTGTTCAGTTTCGACTTAATTTTAATTGTGGTTCCACACGAGAATGTATATTCATTGTATTTCTTATTTTTTTTTAACCTGTCAGAGATGTATGCCATCGACTACGTGAACAACACCAGCATCGTGAAACAACAGCCCCGAATGACTGCCATCAATAGCTGCATTGAAGTTGATCTGACGGGACAGGTGTGCTCCGACTCGATTGGCACTCGCTTTTACTCTGGCTTCGGTGGCCAGGTGGACTTTATCCGTGGCGCCGCGGAAGGACTCGATGGTCTGGGTGTTCCTATTATTGCCATGCCCTCGACTACCAACAAAGGCGAGAGCAAAATTGTCCCCACCCTGAAGGCTGGTACGTATAACTCTTATTTTTACTTGTAAGCCATTATGAATTGGCAATCTAAACATTCTCTATCCATAACCAGGCGCTGGCGTCGTCACTTCCCGAGCCCACGTCCACTACGTTGTCACGGAGCACGGCATTGCCTCACTGTTTGGAAAGAACGTGCGTCAACGAATGTACGAACTCATCCAAATCGCCGATCCCAAGCACCGAGAGGCCTTGGAGAAGGACTGCTTCGAGCGCATCAAGGTGATGCCAAGTCCAAATTAAGCATCGCCACCTATAGAGAACAATTTCTGGGTAGCATCCCTTAGTAGCATTCTTTGAAGGCATTCCCGAAATTGTTTTATCAAATTTATAGATTTGCAACCACGATTAGCCCTTAGCATTACCAAATTTTCTAATTTAAATTGACTATAAAAAATTTAATTTGAGAAATAAAACTGTAAACGAAAACAAAGAGATCTTTAAGTTATATCCACTGGTAGCTGGGCGATAAATGCTGTTAGTTAGCAATTTGTTTAATAATTTTAAAAAGAACTTTAGTTGTATTTCGACGACAGTTTATTTTCATAATGTAAATATGAATGGGCGCGTACAGGTAGTGCGGCTTAGTTTCGATTTCTTTTAATATATATATACAAATCTGTGTGTTCGATTAGTGTGTCGCAGTCACAGTTTGATCTGTCCCCAACTGGGAGCACAACTCCTGGCCAAGAGGCAGACTTCGCTTAGGATAACACGAGCCGAGCACACAACGTTGTCTTTGAATTTAAATGTATGTAAGTGTAAAAGGAGCTGTTCAAAAGGAACTAGATTGTATTCCCAGTATGCATCTCGTACGTGGTGTATTATCGGGCCTAAAACTTGTTTTGCTTTAAAATCTACACACATGCCATCCTAAACCTTGATGGATGATTGGCGGCTTAGCGATTACTTCTTTTTGTTGTTTTTAGCATTTTTGCCGTCGGCAGCGTTCTCGATCTTGGCTCGCTTCTTTGGGTGCTCGTCCTCCTCATCCTCGCCAATGTCGTCCTCCTCGTCCTCCTCCTCCATGTCGACCACCTCGACGTCGTCCTTGATGTTGTGTCCATGGATATAGACGGGTCCGCTGCCCTTGATCAGCTTGAACGTCACCTTCGACTCGTAGAACTCGACGTCGGGATTGACGGCGCGCGTCTCGCCGGCCTTCAAGACAGCAATGGGAATTTGCACCGAATCCTTCACTGTGTTAACCTGATAAAATAAATGGTAATTAGCAAATAAGTAAATTGGATTGACTCGCGTCATGCGTTGCGCACAGATAGTTGATTTTTGAACTAGCAAGTCATAAAAAGTTTAACTAAAATTGATCAATTATTTCCCTGCACCTGCGTAAGAGTACAAAAAATGGTAAGATCAGATGGACCTAGTTAGATACACGACGACAGTGGCATTTTAAGTGGCTCACTGATAGTTGTTAAACAAAGATTACACGAATTTTTGATCTAAATAGAAATAGACAACAAAGTTCATCACCACTTTCCCACTTTATCGCTCACGCTGCAGCGCACCTCTTCTTCGTCTCTATCTGTAATCTCTGCCAGACGAGCACCGACCGAGCACCTTCCCCAAACTGTCCGATAGATAACTGTCTCCGCTGCCGCATTCGCATATTCGGCAGCTTGCGGTAGTTACCCCGTCGACTGACGGCCGGCTGACCATTCGTCTGCCCACGCTGGTGCTGATCGGTTCGAATCTACTCGGAGGAACCTTGCACCCTGCAGCCACTTCTGAATCCGAATCTGACTCCATTAAGTGCGAATCTAACAAGTGGCCGCTAATTAATCATCGACAGCAAACGTGTTGTAATAAAAATCAAAACTCCTCGCATTAGTCGATTGTAAAGGCTTATTAAAAGCTGGCCATGTGCGAAAATGAGGGTAAGTGCTTCACCTGAGGAGGAAAAATAAGTGAAAGCAACGCGAAAACTCATCGAAGTAGAAATCGTTTTCAAAAGTGCCGGAGATATCAGCAACAAATTATTAAGTTTGTAATCAGCCACAACAGTTCTACGAATTGTATTGTGTGAAATCTACAAATAATCAAATATTACGTTCAAGGATAATATAGTTAATTCAAATATTTTATGTGTCGAAATTTGAATTCATAAATGAAGGGGAAAATAAAGGAAGCTAACTTCCGCACGCCGAAGTTTGTAAATCCTTGCAGATTGCATTTCATTAATGATCTATCCAAATCGTATATATTAAGAATTATTTTCATAACCATATACTTTATGTACTTTATAAATGTAGACAAAAGGAAATCAGAGCTACAATATTGATAACATAATGCAAGAAAATTAAATGCTTTCCTTTTGGACTAAACTTGTCCATCAGTCTGGCTTTTATCTCCATAATAAAATCAGAGATTCAGGAAATAGAAACAACTAAAGATATTTAAGATATTATTAATGACAGCTAAAAAAAATTCCAAAGCTCGCTAACTTAACCTTCTTTGGAAGGAGAAGCTTGCTTCTGAATGAATGGAATGGATTGGGAATGGATGAAATTGTCTATCAGTTTGTCGACATCTTAAGGTATTTTTCCAGAAGTCACAAGACTATTCGGCCTTAGAAAACCATCAAGGTACTTCAGATCATGTGCAGTGATTATAGAAATGTATACATAAAAACAGTTTCCAATCAAGTAACCCACTTAACTGGCGAAGATATCAAGATTTAACATAGACCCCACTGCCTGTTTTTGTGCCTCCGCCTCCAGATGATCTCTATCGGGAGCGCCTGCCGGATGTCTGCGGCGCGGTGGGCTCCAAGGCCCGAAACTGCTGCAGCATGCGTACCGTTCACAGATACCTGCCCGTCACCGATTGGCTGCCAAAATACCAGTGGAACTTCCTGCCCATGGACCTGGTGGCGGGCCTCACCGTGGGTCTCACCGCAGTGCCACAGGCCATAGCCTATGGATCTGTGGCCAACCTGCCGCCTGCCTATGGGCTTTACTCGGCGTTCATGGGTGGATTTGTTTATATATTGCTAGGAACCTGCAAAGACATCACAGTGGGTGAGTTCGTCTTCTCATCAGTCCTCAAACAAGCAGTTGTAATTTCTGAAACTCTGACCAGGACCCACAGCCATCATGGCGTTAATGGTGCGCCCTTATGTGAACGGGGATCCGGCATACGCGGTACTGCTGTGCTTCCTCTCAGGCTGCATTATCACCATCATGGGACTGCTTAACCTGGGCGTGCTCATGCGGTTTATTTCGGTGCCAGTGACGACGGGATTTACGATGGCCGCAGCCATAACGATTGCCACGGGTCAGGTTAACAGCCTGTTTGGCATTAGCAGCAGTGCCAATGGATTTCTCGATTGCTGGATACATTTCTTTGGACATATAACCGAAACGCGACGAAATGACGCTATCCTGGGT
This sequence comes from Drosophila watanabei, assembly GCA_008042575.1. Taxonomy (NCBI): domain Eukaryota; kingdom Metazoa; phylum Arthropoda; class Insecta; order Diptera; family Drosophilidae; genus Drosophila; species Drosophila watanabei. The sequence continues at coordinate 95,934 of VNJS01002973.1, read as the reverse complement.
TGCTGCACACTAGTCCTGCTGCTTCTCATGCGGGTTGGTAACCAGTTTTAACATTTAACAATAATTTGAAACATGTTTTAATGTATTTTCTATCATTCAGCAACTGAAAGATTTACCATTTCGCTTTAAAAGTGTCTTGAAGTATGCTTCGCTGTCTCGCAACGCTGTAGCTGTGCTGGTGGGAATCCTCCTGTGCTACCTGCTCAAGAAAGACGGTACCTTGCCGTTCCTCGTCAGTGGCAGCATCACACCCGGGCTTCCGCCCTTTCGTCCACCGCCCTTTCACACGGAAGACTCGGAAACTGGAGAAGTCATCAGCTTCGGAGGAATGGTGTCGAACGTAGCATCCGCCTTGGTGTCCATACCCCTGCTTTCCATATTGGAGAGCATTGCTGTGGCAAAGGCTTTCTGTAAGTTTCTCACTGACACGCTCAATAGTTGAGTTCAAAAGCCATATTTTCTACTTTCAGCCAAGGGTAAGATAGTGGACGCATCGCAGGAGATGATTGCTTTGGGCATGAGCAATGTGCTCAGCAGCTTCTTCTCGTCAATGCCCATCACTGGCTCCTTTACGCGGACGGCGATCAATAACTCCAGCGGAGTGAAGACGCCGCTGGGTGGGGCTGTGACCGGTGCTGTTGTTCTCATGACCCTCGCCTTTCTGACCTCCACCTTCGCCTACATTCCCAAGGCCACGTTGGCGGCCATCATAATAGCAGCCATGTTTTTCATGGTAGAATATGAAACTATCGGCGAGATTTGGCGGGCAAAAAGTAAGGATTCTCTAACCTTTAGGACACTTAGTAATTGCTTCCTTTCCAGAACGCGATATGCTGCCGTTTCTGGTCACAGTGCTTTGCTGTGTCTTTTGGACATTGGAGTACGGAATGGTAGTTGGAATTGTATTTAATGCTCTGTTTCTTCTTTACAAGAGCATGAAGCCACAGTGCAGCTTGGAGATCCAAAAGGTAAAGCTGCAATATTTTATATAGTTGTTTGCACAGAATAGAGATTCATTTTTTTAACCAACAGTTCAACGGCATCGAAGTGACTATTGCCGACCTCAAAGGCAGCGTGGATTACGCAGCAGCCGAGTATTTGAAGATGACAATTCTGTCTCACGTGACGAGTAGAAACGGCGACAGAGCCACTTCCACGTTGGTGGTCATTAAGGGGCACGAGATCGCCTCAATTGATACGACCGTGGCGCTGGTAAGACCTATTTACTTCCGTGTGTCTTGTAACCTTTGAACCCAATTCCCCCGTCATAGAACCTCAAATCGCTGCGCGAAGATCTTGCCCTTCTGCAGTGTGACCTTCTGTGCTGGAACTGGAGCATCCCGGCAGCCGGAGTGATTTGCCGGATGGATAAGAAACTTCGAAGTATGTTCAAGTTCTCAGAGAGCTTTCTCGACCTAATGGAAATAATGACAGACAAAGCTGCCTCTTCGTGTACAGCCGTCGACTTGAGTCAATAAGTATTTTATTTTGGTTTGTGTAGAACCACTGACTTTAAAGTTTAACCCTTAAGTCTTTGGTAGAACCATTATTTTTCAGATAAAAATAAAGAGGTTGAACTTTTGTAACCATTAAAAGGTATGAAAGGAAAAGTAAATTTCTATACTTTGCATAAACGATGTAATTAAAGAGAATAGTTGTTGTTGCCTTCACAAATTTCACAGGTTGGTTTGGTACCTAAGCTGGGCATGGTAACAAGTACCTAGTAACAAGTACCTAGCAATGTGCACATTTATGTACCGAATAATTTGCATTGCGCAGATGTACAGACAAAATTACCCTAACCTTAACACACGAAAAAAAAGAATGGAAAATGCGAGAAAGCCTTCTTTGGTGGTCGGGGGAAAATGGGAAACCGGTCCAGACATCGCCGGCATGCAGGAAGCAGACACCGGCGCGCGCACAACCAATTTATGAGTGTTTAACTATACACACATGAGACACTCGTGAGACTCACCTCGACCACGTTAAACTCATTCTCCTTGGCCTCCGCGCCCAGCAGGATCTGTTTGATCACCAGCTTCTGGCCGCGGCCGTAATCCTCGTCCATGTCCCATGTCACGCTGTCCTTCTCGGCGGTCAAAGTAACTCCTGCGAACGAGATGTGTGTACATATGTGAGAGGGGTGTGGGGGCAGACACACTAATTAGCCTGGCGCAACCTTGACAAAAAACACCGGCAAGCGTCGCGGACAGTCAGCCGTTTTGGGCTATATATACAACACCCGCCGGCCATTTGGTGGCTTTTCCGGATGCAGATTGACCCGGACATGCAATATGTAATTACCGTAAAATGATTCTTCAGCCATTGTTCTTATTTGATCAGTATTAATGCACGAAACAAGCGGCAAACACGTGTTGAGTAAAAAATTTTTGCAAAATGGTGATGGTCTGGGCTTGCAGAGTTGCCAGATGCAAATTTGGCTTTCCCCTAAAAAATCTTAAGAAGTTGGCTATATAGCCAAAAATTGAGTTTAAAATTTAATTTGTTTTTAAAATTATTGAATAAGCCCCATTTAACGTTTCAAAAAATTAAATACATCATTTGTAACTTTAAATGATTGATTAACTAACCAACCCAAGTGGGTCCTATTGATTTAAAAAGGTTTGTTAAATCAGAAATATGCTACATAATACCTAAAATACCAAATTGCAAAATTCAGCCACAGTGAGAAAACGTCGTCTTACCATGAAGTCAAAACATCGATAACACCTTTTTAACTCATCGAAGATAACATCGGCAGCCGCATCGCATTTTTAGGCACGTGTAGTAAAACAATTTTTATTAATTTAACTGTACGTTCGCTGTCCAAGGCATAGAAATGGAGTCCGAGTCGTTTTATGGTAAGCCCTGATTGCCACATTCTGAGGAGCAACCAACAGAGCCCGGTAGACGAGGTCTACAGGCTTCTCTGGGGGTGCTCCTCCAGCCGGCAAAACTAGTACTTATATGTAACTTGAATTCAACCCTTGTTCCGCCTGTCCACCTTCCAGGTGTTACTCTCAGCGAGAAGGAGCCTATCGCACAGTTCGACGTCCCAGATATACCAGAGGAGTATATCGTCCATTCCCACAAGCTCATCATAAAACAGATCTCTCTCGGATCTGAGGCAAAGACCGGCGAGTTCAACGTTGTCCAGGTGATATGACAAGTTTAAATTTTTTATTGAACTAACTGCTAGGGTATATCAACTTTGGCAAATGCCTATGTTTGCTGTCAAACATTCACTTAAGCATGAAAGGAGTAAATCAGCGGCTAAGATAATAATTCTCAAAGCAATTGCAACCCACCAATTCAGATCCAATTTTATATAAATTTAACTATTGAACACAAAAACTATTAATATTTTAGGTATCTACATTTACCAGAAATGTTAAATTCACATTATTTATAGAAAAAGTATTGTTTTTCAAAATATTCGCTTTTAAATTAATCAAAAACTGTGTCGGGTTTCTACTAAGTTGTCAATTGTTCTGTACGTTACTTCTTGTAACAAAACATTAGATGTATTTAGCGACAAAAAAGTTAATGTCTATTCAGACTAGAAACTAGGAATACTTATCTTTAAAACTTTATATTGTATTTAATCTTCTAATAGTTTAAATAACTAAATTATATTTTTCTTAGGCCGAGACAAACGTGAACGAAGATGGCGAAAAGAAGACAGTAAAGATTCCCATTGCCGTTCTTAAGGTCGGCGAGACTCGTAGCTTAAGGCCAAACGTTGAGTTCCCCAACGGATCAGTGACTTTCAAGCTGGTGCAGGGCACTGGACCGGTCTACGTATGCGGCAAGGTAGGTTCCATCGTCCTTTGGAGAACTTCCCATGGAGTAACTGAATTCCTTTCAGGCGGAGATGAACTTTGGCGAGTTTGACGACGGCCAGATATACGGAGAAGAGTATTCAGACGATGAGGAAGAGAGCGAAGTGGAATTCGATGAAGAGGCCGCCCCCCAAACGAACGGAAAGAGCAATAAAAAGAAGTAAAACCACAATAAACTACCAGTTAAGAAAACAAAATATACACACAAGTAAATAAAAAGACCAACGCCGTAAATATACTACGTTGGAATAAGTTGGCTCGACGTTTGGGACTATACTATACGGAATTTTATTCTTTTGTGTTATTTGTGAATGTTTTAATTAAGACTATGCTCACGGAAGAGGGCCGAAGGGCGAGCCACTTTGTTAAATTCTAGTTGCAAGCTCGCGCCACTGAAATCTTTTGGCGCGGCACTCTGAAAGGACATGGGTTACTTCATAAGTGAAATACGTAAAGTTGTCAAATCTTACCGTATGTGTATGACACGGCGCCTCTCGTCGCTGGGATGAATTAGGTCTAGCTTCTGGCTCCACTCAATTAGCTTCATTTCGTGGCGGAGCTTCTTGCGGTCAAAGTACGAAATGACACAGCTAATGGGAATCCAAAATACTGCGGTGACCAGCACCACGGCCACTAAAAAGAGAATTTACAATTGTTTATATTGCGACCTTAAGGTTCCACTACATTCTAGTTGGAATTCTCAGTTACTTACTGACTATATTATCCTTTAAGAACCGCAGGGTCTTGGCCACGTTTATTTCCTCTATAATATCCCAGAAGCGTTCAACAACGTCCTGAATGGTCTTCTCGCAGACTCCCTTTAAGGTCAGATATAATGTTAATAAAGTTAAGCCGACTGATGAAACGTGCTTACCTTATTACAGAATCCAGTTATGCAAGGCGTGCCATCCGGTAGGACATCCGGTGGCTCCACGGGGAAGCATGTCTCGTTGATGCTCATCCGACAGCAGCGTTTGCAGGCGTCCGCGATTATATCACACATGCAGCTCTGGAGGCCCTGGGTTTCACAGTACGGCACGCACTTTCCATTGCGACACTGTCCGCGCTCCTGACAGGTTGTTCCGTCAGCCATGGCCGGCGATTTGGGGCACTCGGCATGGGCTCCAGTGCAGCGAGCCTCCTGCTCGCAGGTCGCATACTGCGCGTCGCGGCACTTCATCCCCGAGGCCATGAACTGGCAGTTCTGGCAACACGGTGAGTTCTTGTCGCTGCACATGGCGCCCTGGGTTCTGCGCAGCTTGCAGTTCTTGTCGCAGCACGAATCATTGTCCTCCGTGCCAAGCAGCCCGGCATCGCACTGTTCATCGCCCTCCACGCGCAGGTTGCCGCAGAAGGACTCCTCCGGCTCCGAGAAGCACCTGCCAGACTTGGCTTGGAGAACTTTGCGGATGGAGCGAAGCGAGCAAGGTGAGAATTTCTGAAATAGGTAAAAAATAAAAAACAGCATTAAACAATCAAGGACATTGTTGTACATTTAAAACTTACCTTGTTGTTCACATCGTAACCGCTAACAGAATAGGTGTACATGAGGAAGCTGCCGCCCTGCGAGGCACTGGGCGAGCATTCGGGAATGTCTGGATCGTGCTCGGAGCCCCAATTGTGTCCGAACTCGTGAGCTGTGACCAGATCCGCTTCGCGAGTGATAACCCGCTGTCCGTAATGGTTGCGGGAACTGCTCAGGCCAGAGTTCAAATATAGAGTGTAGCCGTTTTTAAAGTACTCTTTGGGATTGGAAAAAGAAGGAGAACTAGTTAGTTTCCGTGAGAGCTTGCGGTGGGATTAACAAATCAACGAAAAATTGGGGAAAAGCAAGTCAAAGCGAAATGAAAACGTGAGTTTCTGGAGTTAGCAACCTGGAGTACAAATGCCGCCAACTGAGTTGCGGCGCGGGGACCCAACATAAGCCAAGCCCAAGATGCCGCCTTCGAACTTGAGATCGGTAAAGAGATGGGCTAAGCAAAAGTCTTTGTGGCTGTACTCCCGCGAAAAGACCTAACAGGTTAAATGGCAGCCATGGAGAGTCGGAATCAAAGTGAGAGAGAGCACAAGACAAGAGTTACTCATATGACAATGATGAGGATCAGCAACTATACGACCAGAGAGTGTTGCAAGCAGCCAGACTCACCTCCAGCAGGTTGCGCACATCCCACTTCTCGCGGATCATGTTGTAGTGAGCCTCGCCTCCACGCAGTCTCGTTGGCTCCGAGTGCACAACAATTTTCTTGATCACAAAGCCCATGCCTTTGAAGCCCTCCTGATCGGAGCGGTCCTGCCAAACCGTGTCGTTGTAGATCTTGTGCACCCGATCGATGAGACTGATCTGAAGGATTTCCGAAGCATTAGGATGTATATATATATAGATTAGAAATGCTTACCAAGTAATTGATCGTTGTTTTCGTGTTGCCTCCGCCCATTTCCTGGAAGAATCTATAGTCTGCCACTAGAAGCAGGGGACATCGAGTCTTCGTGGGCGTATATTCATACTGGTCCGACTGGCGCTTCTGCCGCGAATGCAGCTCATTGTCTAATTCGTCTCCACTGTCCTTGTCCTCCAACTCGAGACCCTCCTTTATGTAGCCACAGGTTTTCGGGACGGATCCGGCATCAGTTTTGTGCAGCTTCACGTCTGAGGCCTTGTAGGCCACCAGTGTGTTCTTTTTGGCTTCTGGCAGGTGCCGCCAGGAAGGCTCAATGTGATAGGTTTCCTCCGGTAGGTGAATGGACATGGTCATGGTGCCGTCTTCAATGTGCGCCCGCACTGAGGACTCCAGTTCGCCAAAAACACGGCCCGTATAGAAGCTGTCGTGATCTAAAGAGAGAGGCTTTCAGTGCAACAGAGCCAGGGGAAGGCTATCTAGATCTTACCCATATGCACCACGGTTTCATTGCCATCCGCATCCACGGCGTAGGCCCTAAACTTGCTATGCAGTACATCTCTGTGCGGATGCAGGATCAGGCGGAAGTTCTTACCCAAAGTGGTGAACTCGACCTCCTTGATCACATTAAAGGGGTTTGTGCTGTGCTTGGCTCCCCGCTTGACCACTCTGTGCACCACATCATCCTTGTGGATAACTTCGTAATGGCGCAGAGTCCTGTGCAAGGCAACTACAAAAATGCAGCCGCAAAATAATGAAATCTGAAGTTTCGAATTGTAGTTTCGATAAGGTAATGCTTACCGCAATTTTCGACACAAAGGCAGGTGAAGAAAACCAAGAATATCGCTGTGCCACAGATCCTAATGCATTTTGTAAACATTTTTCGCCCGCAATTTCAGCATTATCGATTTTTCGTTGCTAGCGTGGCCGATGGCATATTTTGGGAAATTTCCGCCCCTTCAATTGAAATGGGGGCGGTTTTCTGGCTTTGCTACGGGGTGGTAACTTGGCAGAGGCAACCCGCGCACTTTCAAACTTATTCTGATTAAATTTGTGAATATTCTCAAAAGTAGTTATCAAATTATTGGAAAATTTTGAATGTTTTTTAATTCGAAAATATATTTTAGTTAAGTTCAGTTGCGATGAAGTGGAGATCTGGGGTCTGCGACAACGGGAATGGGTGCCAACTTGTTGTCCACGCCGTAAAACTGCCCATTTAAACTCTTACGTCTTGGCTTGGGCATGCTTAAAAACGATATTTAAATTGGTTTTGAGAATTAATTCGTAATTGAAGAATACAGAAAAAATCTTTGGTAATCGGTAAACTTTGGTAAAAGAAACTCATTCTAAAGTATTACTATATAGATCTTGAAGTTTTCTAAAGAATGTTCTTAGATGAGAAAGAACATGAGTTCAAAACTTACTTGCTGACATTGGAACCATAAACAGAAATTGTTACGTAACTGCTCGGGACATTGTCTAGAAATTTCCGGTATCGACAGCGCATATACGGGTTTCTGCGGCAGGAAAGATACGGTACTAGATGCTCCAGCTGGTACTTGAAGCTTGGCAGGACCACCCAGTTCTCATCTGGCTGGTGTAGGAAGTCGCGGGGCGTCTTGTCCTCGTCCACCTGACCCCCCTCCACTTCGGGCTGGAACTCCTTTATAAGCTGCTTTATGTCGAATTTTACTGGCAGGTTTGTGAACGGATCGCAAATGGTACGCGACATCTTGAAACAAATTAATTTTAAGGACAAAATAGAAAATGACAACAAAATGCCTGCTTTATATGTAATAGCATTAAATCGTATATTTGGCTTAAGTATTAGATTGTTACAAATCCGTTAAATGTACACAATTAAATGAGAATGAGCACAAAGGGACATCATGTATAGACGTACATATTTAAACCTTAAATTGTAGTTGATAGCCCCAGCTAAAAAATAATCATGTGCCCGAGCAGCGCCCTATTTTTGGAGCTCGGCCATGTTGGCCTCAAAGATGGCCGTGTTGATTTTGTGCTTGAGGGCGATGAGCACCTCCCGGTTGCCAATGGCACGCATCTCGTTGGCCACATACTCCCCATAAGTGGCGAACTCATCGCGGGTCGGTGGCAGACTGACAACCGTCGGCGAGGGTGGACTGGGAATGGCTGCACTGGCCGGCTTGGGGGATGGTGATGTGTTGAGTTTGGGTAACCGCAGACTGCTCATCGTAATCCCAGGCGAGGCAGTCAGCACACTGTTCGCTGTTCCATTCGAGCTGTTCTCCAGTGCGGGCGTTAAGATGTGCGGCGTTGCGCCCGCTTCGTAGTACACACGCTTGGGCGCCGGCGGATGCAGTTGGTGGTGAGTGTGCTCATCGAAGTAGCCGTCCTCATGACAGGAGGTATCGCGCCTTTGGATTTTAATGATGCGCGTGGGTACCACATGCACCGAGTTGTTGGCACTGCTCTGGGATGGCGTGGACTGGTAGTGAAGCTCCCCGCTCTCACTCGCCTGGAAGCTCACGGCCTCCATGGCATTGGCCGAGTGGTGCATGTCAATTAGCGACTGCTGATGCTGCTGATGGTGGTTTTCCAGGGGTTCCGCCTCCTCCTGTTCACCTATGCTGACGTACCGCACGTTGAGATCCTTGCCCAGCTTGGGCTTGGACTCCGAATCATCCATCTCCTGCTCTTCGATGTCATCTACGTCTTTGGTTGTCTCCTCAATCAGTTTCTCCAGCTCCTGGGCCCGGCTGCTCGCGTGACTCTTGCGCAAATACTCCTCGTTCATGTTGCTGTTGCTGCTGTTCACCGGAGTGCTCCTTTCGCTGTGTGTGTTCTCCGTGTTGACCTCTCCCACAGAAAACTTCCTTTCGTCGCCCTGTAGGTCGGCTTTCAAGCGACCCTTTGTGGATCGACAGGCGTAGGGAGAGCTAAGGAATACCAGGTTTTTGAAACCGAACCACTTGGAGTTGTACGGCTCCTTGCGCTTCATGCGACTGATCTCCCGGTGGTACTGCGTGCGCAGCGTGTGGAACTTCTTCTCTAGCTCGTTCACCGGAATATTCCCGCCGAGAGCCTGGCTGACTTCGCCCAAGAGCCGCTGCTTGACGTCCTTCTTTCGGTACTCGTCGCACGTCATGTCCCACAGCCCGCGACGGGAGCGGTACTCACTGATCAGCGTCAGCGTTTTCTCTCGCGTCCACTCCATTTTTAGAACAGCTGCCGCTACTGCTGCCGGGCAAACGATGTCACCAGGGAACCAGAACAATGAGACCTGCTCCCTTTGATCGAGAAACGAGAAAAGCACAACAAGCGCTCTTGTTAAACACTCGGGTTTTTAATAGCCACCAAGAGTTACCTCGAAGCGGATCGGATCGGCTGCTCTGGCGCTAGCTGCCTTTTATTTTGGCTACTCCAAAACAGTTGCAAGCTGTCGCTGGGGTGCTATTTCTGCGGCGGCTGTGCTTGTAAATACGTTTGCCCAGGCGACGGCTCCTTTTGCCAGACTGTTGGACATCAACCAGGGGAAGTGCACGGCGGACAAATGCAGAGTCCAGCGAATTAACAAATGCTCGGCCTTTGCTTTCGCTTGTTTAAATTGAACGAAAACAGCACAAAAATCCTCCCCTCGTTAAAAAAAAACATTGTGTATCCATGCGGACAGTGTGACCAGGCTGTGTTTACAAGATTCCTTTGAAATATACTGAAATAGTAAATATAAAATGCGAAAGAGGAAAACTTACTTCTTGTTTTATTATCGACTAGTCGATAGTTACATTATTTATTTATTTTTCCCCATCCCTGATTTCTTTATTTGGAAAACTAAAATGAATATTTTGCCTAAAAAACGGTGAGTTTAAAAGATTTAGCTTAACTGGAGTTGTTTTAACATTTCACCTTTTGCAGCTGGCATGTGCGCACAAAGGACAACATTGCCCGCGTGCGCCGGGATCAGGCAGCAGCGGCAGCTGAGGAGAAGATACGGCAGGACAAGTTGGAGCTTGCTGTAAGAATTACAAAAGAATTCATGTATTTTCCTCTGTTTATGACCATATCTTCCTTACAGGAGAGCGAGGCCCGCATAAACTTCCTGCGCCGCCAGTCGGGACTTCCAGAAAAGGTCTCCGCCCCGGAAAAGGATGACGCCAACTCGGAACAAACCAAGGGAGTGGACCTCTTTGCGGACTATAGGAGCCATGTGAAGACGACCAACAAGGACCTGGAGAAGGAGCAGAAGGAAGAGCAGGAGAAGTACGAGAAGCAGATCGGTTACCTCACCTATCTGGGACAGGACACAAACGAGGCCCTGAAAGTGCGCAGCTGGTACGAGGTGGCTCCCAAAAGGTCAGATGTGGGCAATAGCAGCGCCGCTGAGAGCCATCTAAAGCAGAAGGTGGCCCATGATCCGCTCACCTTGATCAATGCTCTTCTTCCGCCCGCGAAAAAAGATTCCAAGAGCAAAATAAAACGTGCAAGGACTCTCTCTCATCAGTCATCGCCACCTGCAACCTGCACCTCGGCCTCCTCCTCGCATAAGTCCAAGAAGCATAAGAAGGATAAGAAGCGAACTAAATCGAGCGACGGCAAGGTAAAAAAGCACAAGACCTCAAGTCGCGTATCGGAGGCCGAGGAGCAGGCGGAGCGTTACAAACGCGAGAAACTGGAAAGGCTGCGGAAGGAGCGTCTGCGGAGAGAAGCAGCCGAGCGCCAGCGCTCCGAGGCTCTTTTCGCACCCAAAGAGGCGGCAGTGGCACCGAGTGCAGCATCAACGCCGGCGCCAACGCCTAGAATCGTACAGAAATACAATAGCCAGTTCAATCCGGAGCTCGCCAAACAAAATATGCTTTAATATTAAAGATAATTTATTGAAATAAATAAAAGGCTAAATAGTATAGTTAATAATAGAGTAATTCTAGTGCCTTTGCTTTAACTGTATTCGACTTAGGTTTTGTTTTTATTTCCGAAAATGATGTAATCAAAATATTGAACACACAACAAAACAATTCTGGTGGAAAGAAATAATACTATTGGTCACTCATAGCTACCATTAATCTTCGGATGGAAACCATTGTTCGCTTGGTTTTACTTTAGAAATCGGCGTTAATCCGGTTTGAAGGTAACGGTCAATCTAGTCAAAGAAAAAGAGCCAGTGCTGCAAAGCGTCAAACTCAAGATAATTATTTATAGGGAATAACAATAGATCAATTAAAAAGCTGATAACTGGCAGACGTAAGATGTATCTTGTCCACAGCACCGTTGATTTTTCTTATCTAGCTTAGACTTCGAGACAAGGCCGACGGACATTTGAATTTTAACGGTCGCAGTGAAGCCGCCGAGAAAAAGCGCAACTGCAGGCCAGTGCTGTAAAACGCCCAGTTGGGCACATGTCGATTTCACTTCATTTGTTCGGCGTTGATTGTCGTTTTGTCAGCTCATTTCCTTGCAGGACGAGCACAAACTACCACAATTTCATTTAGATTATTGCATTTGGGAGCACGAGAAAGCGGAGTCAAATGGAGGAGAATACGGAAAACACGGAGGTCCAGGGACAGCGCGGTGAGTGGCTCAAAATGCGTGGATCGAGCGTGAATCCTAACAGGCGACAGGCGACCGTGAAAAGCAACGGGATCTATGTATGTAGAGACCGGTGTTTAACCTAATTTCCTGGATAATTAGTTAGTTTTATCGTTGAATTAAATCTTAAGTTAAATTTGTTTGTTATACACGAAATACAGCTAAATAGGGGAAAATACTGAGAACACGGAGGCCCCAGCAACGGGATCCATGTACATACACATGTACGCCAGTGCCAGCCATTGTTCCATGTGCTCCGCTTCTTCCTCGCCTTTCCATACCTTTTTTTAACTTGATCTCTTTCGTAGTGACGCGGGCGCGTACTCGCCGGATGTCGCTGCTTGACACTGATAGCCGGCCTGGAACGCCGCAGCTGGACACTGCCTCGGATCGGGGTAAGTTCTTGTGAAATCTTTAAGCCTTAGCAGATCCTTATGTTTGTACTGTTTCGTTTTCCAGGCACAGCTTCACCGCGTCCCACTCGCCGCACGCGCCTGAACTCGGTCACCTTGGATGTTAGGACTCCGACACGGCCCACACGCGCCTCTCTGGCCCGCGGCGAAACCCCAGAGCCCATCACACCCTCCTCCGTGAAGAGGACTGCCCGCACGCCGGCCAAAACCAAAACAGTGCGCCAGCAATTGACGCTCAAAGAGGAGGCCGAGGAGGTCGAGCAGGCTGAGAAACCCAGCTCGCGGACGAGCACGCCCACGCCCACTGGCGAGAAGAGAGTGACGCGCTCCATGTCGCAGACACCGCCTACCACTGCCCGACCTTCATCGCAGCCCGATCTGATCACTTTTTCAGAAGACCAAGCCAAGCGGGAGCTGGAGAGTTTGAAGAAGCCAGAAAAGGAAGTCAAGACGCCGGCGCCAGTAAAAGCGCACACACCCAAGGTGTCGGTGAGGCTAGAGAAGCTCAAACTGGCTGAGCACGAGGGAGGTGATGTCGTTATGGTCGAGGAAATCAAACAGAAGAGAACAGAATCGCCTATAAACCCGAAGGGCGAAGAGTCTAGTGATGATCACAAACAGTCTGTGCCGACTCTGGATACTGAAATGTCCCAGACAGTGCCGAGCGTTAACAATGACAGTCAGGAGGCGTCCGTTCCCATAGCGGAGCCACAAACAGTTTCTAGTTCTCCCAAGCCATCAGAAGACACCAGGAAAATGGAAGCTGCCACAGCACGTACTCCTGAAAAGAACGATTCCCTGGAGGAACAGGTGTTCTTAGATGCAGAAGAAGCGATGCCAGTGGATGAGCCCCAACATGAAGAACGAGTGTCTGAGTCGGAACAGGATTCCAAAGTTGAGCCGAAACCAGATATCGCTGAGCCAGAAGAGCAACCTATCCGTCAGGATATTCCACAACGCACAGAAGCAACTATTGAAACTCCCAAAGAAGGAGAAGAAGAGCTTATTGCGGATCCTGAGGAGGAAATCCAACCACCAGAGACCCCTATGGATGTAGATGATGAAGAAATGCCAGTCCCAAATAGAAAGAACTCTCTTATTTCAAGTCCGGACATTAACTCACGTGGTGAGCCAAAGAAATTTGTGGGCTTCAACAGCGACACAGAGGAAGGCGATGTGGAGAAGAAACGCTTTCCCAAGACCCCGGGCCGCGAGAAAGTCACACCTTCCCTTAACTTCACCCCGAAGTCATTTAAGACAGACGTGGACCAGAAGCGGAAGAGCTCCACGCCCTTACTCAAGGGCCAGGAGTCGCAGATGGAGTTGCACCCACCGCCGCTTCAAATAGACGCCATCAAGCCCTTCGATGAGCTGGAGAAAGAGAAGGAATTCTCACTGGTGCAGCCAGCGAATATGTCGCCAAAGAAGGCTGTGAGCGAGATTCTCGCTCTCCTGGATAGCGATGAGGAGGCGGAAGAGATACGAGCCGATGAAGAGGAGGGCGATGAGTGCGAGTTCATTGATAACGAAGCGGAGGAGGCGCCTGATCATTACCAGTCTGGAGACTCCATGGACTCTTCGGAGCGTCGGGAGATTGCGGAGAATGAGATTCCCTGCGACGGGGAATCTGTGGGAAGTCAGGACACCGAAGAAGAGTCTTCTGGCGATTCGCATGACACAAATGACTCGTTTGTCGTTCCCGACGACGATGTCGAGGAGGATTTGGATCCACTCTGCTATTCCACCAACGAGGATGAGGATGAGGTGGAACACTTCGAGTCGCAGGACAAGAAGAAACGTCGCCGTATTTTAGTGGCCGAGTCCAGTGACGATGAGAACCCGGGCAAGGAGCAGAACACGAGCAAAGTGGCAAAGCCCTTGGACAAGAGCAACTGCTCGTCCGATGCCAGCAAACTGAGCGAAGCTGCTCAAATGATGAACGGCAGCGCGGAGAAGACTTCGAACTCGGAAACCGAACTGGAGAACTCGCGCATCGCGGCCCTCAACGAACTGAACAAGTCGGAGAGGTTCAACAAGACAGCCACGCGGCTGGACGCCAGCGTCTTGGAGCTAGATTCCACTGATCAAGAGGAGGAGCCGGACCAGACAGAGAAGGGGAATAGGAGTGTCTTTGAGATCATGGACTCTGACGAGGATGATGACATCAATGGAGGTGACAAGGATGGAGGCGAAGAAGTTGAAGAAGACGGAGATGGGGAAGAGGAAGCTGAAGCAGAAGCTGAAGCTGGAACAAAAAGTGAGAAGGAGGCAGGAAAGGAAGAAGAGACTGTGGGAAAGTCCACCTCCTTTCAGGCCCAAAAATCCTCAAAGTCTGCGGATGAGGAGGCTCTGCTTGCAGAGTTGGCCTCTAAAGACCTGCGTCACCTTGAGACAATGTTCAATCCTCTGCAGAAGTCTCGTCGCCAGTCCTTGATCATGCCCAGCCACGAATTGGCAGCCAAGGAGCCTAAGCTAAGGCGGCGCAGTGACCGTGCTCTGGTTGGCAGCGACTTCTGTCCCTCACAGTCCTTCGTGGAAATGGTTGCCGAGCAGAAGCGGATCAAGAACAAGCGCAAACGCCTCTCCAAGAGCTTCTCGGGCGCTGCCGAAGATCTAGAGGAAATGGGCGGAATTCATCATGAGCGGAAGCGCTTGAAAAGCTCCAAGGGGGACTCCACAGAGTCTTTGGAGGATGACGATGATGACCTCAACACAGGGAAAGCTCCCGTGGAACATTCTCCTGAAAAGGAATCATCTCAACCGGATGCCTTCCAAGAATCAGTTTTCGTGGAAGAACCGATGCAGACTGAAGCCATTCCAGAAGAAACCCCTCACAACAAGGTGGAAAGTGTCGCTGAAAATAATTCTTTGGTAAAGTCACCAGAAAAGGAGACTTTCTTGGATAATTCACAGTCCAAGGAACAGCACAAGTTGGAGGACAAGACGATTCAGTCTTCCAAGTCCAAGGGGAAGCTCGAGTCCTCCAGTGAGCCCAAGACTGCAGAATATTATCTAGAATACTGCAACAGCGTTCTCCAAAAAGCCAATGAAGCCTTCCGGAAGAAGAAAAAAGAGGTAAGTGAAATGAATTCGTGGTCTTTCTTAAAC
The DNA here is from genome assembly GCA_008042575.1 of Drosophila watanabei. Taxonomy (NCBI): domain Eukaryota; kingdom Metazoa; phylum Arthropoda; class Insecta; order Diptera; family Drosophilidae; genus Drosophila; species Drosophila watanabei. The sequence goes on along the minus strand of VNJS01002973.1, from coordinate 80,610 downwards.
GTAACGATTTCTAATTTTATTTTCTAAGGATGTTGCCTCAGGAAAGAGGCTAAAGAAACAGAAGCGGTCTGCTACGTCAGCGGCTAGCAAAACCGAACAAGCCGTGCCAGTCTTAACACACCAGACGGGAAAACAAAGTTCGAAGATAGCACTGGCCGTGCCTACAGTCCAGACGGGGAAACAGGCTTCTAAGCCAGTCCCACCGCCTAAAAAGGATTTAAAGCGCCTGCAGGCAGCTCGCCAGGCGGTAGGGGCTGCCATTAGCCTCCTGGCGCCGACCAAAATCGCCGACAAAGAAGTGAGTTTGATATCAATCCTTGAAGTAAATATATTAATTAATTGCTCCTTTATAGCCCCGCTCTCTGGCACGTAAGCTGTCGCCGCAGCCGCCTCTGGAGGCCAAGACGGATCGCAAAAAACTGAAGAAAACCAAGAAGCAAAAGGTGACAGAGACGTCGCCGGTAAAAAGTTCCGATGAGGAGAACCATGTCGTGCGAGAAAATCGTTTCCGCACGAATGCCGGCTTTGTGACAGTTTCCAGGATCGATTCTCCGCCGAGAGCACCGATTATTGAGTTTATTAAAACCAGCTCGGGCATAATGCGCGTGGAGCCGGCAACACCGAAGCACAAATACTTTCGCGAGTCGCCGGCTACTCCAAGGAATCACGGATTCCAAGAAAACCCAGCTTCCTCGGGACATTCCAAAAAGCGAGCCAAACAGAAGGCGTTGCAGGCAACAGCAAGTGGCAAACAGAACCCAGCTATGCAGTCGGCTCTGCGATTCAAAGAGCAGGCCTTTGCCCGCAAGTTTTAGGTCCAAATTCATATGAAAACCTAGTATTAACACTAGTAGCAGGCGAGAAGCAGGGATGTGTACGCATTCTATTCTTTACTTTGACTTCTGCTTCACAAGTGGTAGTTGTTTTTCCTTATTATTTTTGAAGTTTATATTATTTTTGTTTGTATTTTACGTTTAATTGAATTGTTTTGCTAATTTTTTCCATTTTTCGCATGCAGAAATTTTCAAGTTAGTTATGGAGTGAATTTATTCTTTTTTTTTTTTTGTTCGTTTGTTTAAAATTTGTTTTTCTTTTTTCTGCGTTCCACAGACCTTGCCACGATGAAATTTTGCGTATATTCCAATACATTATCACTTATTGAATTAAATATATATTTGTTTGTTAGTCCATAAGATTATTTGTGATGGAGATTCTTGAAAACGTTACCAGATTCAGCTCCCAATAAATATTACTGAATTACTCTCCTCTTTAACCGAAAACTTTGAATTTCAGATCATATAATATGAATACGAAAATATTTATTATATAAGATATTGAAAGATTATAACCTCCTGCATGTCGAAATTGTTAGTAACCCCAATATAGAAAAATGTTGTCAAATTGTATATAAATTAATTTAAAAAAATCACGCCAATTTACCGCCAATAAAAATTTTTGGATAATGTATCTTTTGAATTCGGGAGGTTTTGCAGAGTTGCCAGGTGCAACTTTGGCCTTCTCTCTAAAAAATCTCAAAATTTTGAAATTTTCCTTTAAAAAACAGATTTTCCCATAAATTCCATGTATTGGCCGCCAAGTTGCTTTTAAAGTAGAACACCATCTCGGGAATATTTTGTAATGGAGATAAAAAATATGTTAGTTGCTAGCAATTGCTTTTTAAAAATAAGTCTGTTTCTTGGTTAATATGTTTTATTAGAAGAAAAAGAAAATTGCTATCGATATACAGTTATCGAAGACTCAATAATTTAAAATTTTTTAACGGGGATTTATTCGAAGCCCCTAAACTCTACCCCTAAAACGACCAAACACAAAATACAAATACAATACACAAATTACTTTATTACTATTGTAAAAATTGCAACATAAAAAGGAAAAATAGTTATGTCAGATTTAAATTACTAGAGTTCATAGTATTCAGCAGTCATCTTGGACTGGTCACACTGCCTGCACTTGTACAACTTGCAAAAAAATTTGTCGGCAAAATCCCTGCTTATTTATTGAGTTATTGTTTCACAAGGTACGTAAACTCGAAGCTTGAGCTGTTTCTCCTGCCCCATACGCTTGTCGGCTTGGCGGAGGAGGGTTTTGTTTTGCGATTGACTAACCAGCACGTATTTATTCGTTCAACATCCACATTGTTCCATGTGATCAAAGGCTTCCTAGCTCGATATCCATGCGGCATCCTCTTAAGCCGGCTAAGATTTGAGTTCCATAATCTTTTGGTTAACGCCCGCCTAATTGCCACATCTGCTGGTTTCTTTGGTGTTCCAGAAAAGAAAGTGCAACCTCATCAATTTTTTGTTACGTTTATTACCCCGCAAACTTGTTGGTTTTTCTTTCGAAATTTGTATAAAGCTTGGCATTTTACATTTTCCAGTTTGGGCGACGAGTAATGTAAGCTCTCAGAGAAAAGTCGGCCCATTTCAAAATTCCCCCCAGTTATGTTTTGGCTTAGATCCGTACAGAGGTGCCGGCAGCATCTGAGCAGCAGGCTCTGCCAAATCCGCTCTAACAAAATCGATTCCAGAAGAACTCTCGCTCTCTCTGGGCCGAACACTCCGCGATCCTACAGAGACGCATCCGGCGTTTGTAGCTCCCTCAGACTCAGACCACTGTCGATCCGCTACAGGTATTTACAGGCAGGCGTTATCTCTGTTATCTAGATAGATAAAGCTAATGCTCTCAAATTCTCGTGTCATTGCAGTAGCAGCGCGAATATTCCCCAGCTCGCTGACATGGCCAACAATCCCGCCCACTTTGTCCTGCCCAACACGCAGCCCATCGCCGATCTGGACTGCAAGAACGCCTTCGAGAGCCTGACCGAGAAGGAGAAACTCTATGCGCACCACTTTAGCAAGGCTTCCTGGGACGGAGGCCTCATCGCCGTCATCCAGTCGAGTCCCGAGGCGCCGCTTATATTCTCGCTGCTGCACCGCATTTTCGTGGCCGAAAAGCCGGCTGAGCTGAAAGTGAAGGCTCTGCAGGCAGGAGTCAGCGCGGATGAGTTTACCGGCTTTCTGGTCTATGCCTGCGGCGTGTTCGCCAACGCGGGCAACTACAAGGGAATGGGCGACAGCAAGATCGTGCCGAATCTGACCGAGGCGAAGTTCGAGACCATTGTGCGCTCCTCGGCTGCCTACGCCGCCGAGCCGCGCGTGGCGAAGATCTTCGAGAAGGTCAAGGATCTGATATATGCGCTGGAGTCGCGCAACGAGATTCTGGGATTCGCTCCTGATGGAATAACCACCTACTGGTCGGACAACTGCACCAAGGAAGACTCGGAGATTGTGAACAAGTGGCTAACCTCCAAGCGCATCGAACCGTACATGTGCCGCACGTTCAAGGTGATAGAAAACGGTCAAACCATCTACGATGTCAAGTTGGGGTCGGTGGCGGAGTCGCCGCAGGACGGAATCACACTGCCGCTGGAGGAGTACAACGGCAACAAGTTCCGGGTGACCCGCGGCGACTATCAGAAGCTCCTGAAGCGCGTCAATCAGCACCTGCTGGAGGCCCAGAAGTACGCGGCCAACGAGAATGAGTCCAAGATGATCGAGCACTACGTCAGGTCCTTCGAGCAGGGCTCGCTGGATGAGCACAAGGACGGATCGCGTTGGTGGATCAAGGACAAGGGCCCCGTGATCGAGACCTACATTGGTTTCATCGAAACCTACAGGGATCCGGCTGGAGGCCGCGCCGAATTCGAGGGCTTCGTGGCTATGGTGAACAAGGAGAGCTCCGCAAAGTTCTCCGAGCTTGTGAATCGCGCTGAGAAGCTTGTTGAATACTTGCCCTGGACGAAGCCGTACGAGAAGGACTCCTACCTGAAGCCGGACTTTACCTCCCTCGATGTCCTCACCTTCGCCGGCAGCGGAGTGCCTGCGGGCATCAATATACCCAACTGTAAGATGGAATTCAGATAAAAAGAACTTTATATTAATAATTATTATTTTACTTTACAGACGACGAAATCCGTCAGGACGAGGGTTTCAAGAACGTCTCGTTGGGCAATGTGCTGGCCAACATCAATCGCAAGGACCCCATTCCCTTCCTGACCGAAGAGGACCAGACCTTGATGAAGGAGTACAAGGTGAAGGCCTTCGAGGTTCAAGTAGGTCTCCACGAACTGCTCGGCCACGGCAGCGGAAAGCTCTTCCGGATCGACGAGAAGGGAGTCTACAACTTTGACAAGGAGAACACCAAGAACTTGATCACTGGCGAAAGCATCGCGACGTGGTACCTGCCGGGGGAAACATACGACACGAAATTCGGGGCGATTGGATCTTCGTATGAGGAGTGTCGGGCCGAAGCCGTGGGACTATATCTCTCCCTGCAGCGGGACATTCTGGAGATCTTCGGTTTCAAGGACAAGGCGGAGCAGGACAACATCATCTACGTCAACTGGCTGAGCCTTATTTGGAATGGCATGGGCGTGGCCTTGGAAATGTTCAACCCCAAGTCCAAGCTCTGGCTCCAGGCTCACTCTCGCGCCCGGTTCGTCATAATGAAAGTGCTCCTGGAGGCTGGCGAAGGACTGGTAAAAGTCGAGGAAACCGAAGGCGGCAAGAATCTTCTGCTGACTGTGGATCGCAGCAAGATCGAGACCGTGGGCAAGAAGGCGCTAGGGGAATTCCTCACCAAACTGCAGGTCTACAAGTCGACGGCGGACATACAGGCGGCCAACAAGATGTACGAGCACTATTCGGAGGTGAACGAGAGCGGGTCGCATCCGTGGGCCAAGTGGCGGGACATCTGTCTGGCGCACAAGAAGCCGCGCATGATCCTCGTGCAGGCCAACACTGAGGTGGGCAAGGACAACAAGGTGCTGCTGAAGACCTACGAGCCAACGCACGAGGGCTACATCCAGTCCTGGGTGGAGCGCTACCCCACCACGGACATCGATGACCTGCTGGAATCCATCGTGGAAAAGGACAAGAAGTACTTCCCGACCGCCTTCGACAACTGAACTATTACGCATTTAATGATTTCTTATAGACTTGAACTATGATTTTGAAGAAGTTATTAAATTGTCATTCAATGACGAAGTACACATTTTCCATCAAATCTACTTGTTGCTTAGTTTTACTCGAAATATATTTAAATATTTAAAAATATTTTGCGAGTGAGTTGCCATTCACAGGGATGCGTTGACAAGGAGTTGTAGGAACTACCTGAGGAACTAATGCCAGGTAATGCAGGTATAAAATGTGATTCAGTAGTCATTGAGTTTCGTGTAATACTCCTTCATTCCGTGCCACTGTGTATCAATTATATTCTTTAGTTTTCTTCGCCATGGCAACCGATATCGGGCGAGGTAACCAGGGGGACTACGATGGTGTGTTCGAAATCGGGAGAACCAAATTCAAATTGCCGAAGGGCTTGCGCTTGGAGCGCGACAATCATAGCTGCCGAGTGATGCAGGAGATGCAGCATGACCTGGACAAGATCAATAGTCTGAAACTGTCCAAGGAGATGACACGGGATGCCTTCGAGAGGACGGCCATGACACACGAGATGCAGAAATTGAAGCACGCCGAGTTCGTGGAGAAGAAGCGACGCCAGCAGTTGCGGCAGGATTGCGAGGAACTCCGCGAATTGGCAGAGCAACTCCGCCTGGCTGCCATTTCCAAGCAGATAGCCGACGACCTGGCGGAACGGGAGCGCAGCCGCCAGCTGGCCGTGCAAGCGGAGGCACAGGAGGTGTCCAAAGAGCGCTGCCTGTTGGAGGCAAAGCGGCGCGAGGAAGAAGTGGCCCGCAAGGAGCAGCAACGTCGCTTGCGCGAATCGCTCGTCAGCCAAATGGAGGAGAACCGCCTGCGTCGCCAGACGCAGCACGCCCAGGGGATGAATGACCGTGAGCTAAGCCAGGCCAGACAGAAGCAGATCCAGGAGGAGGATCGCGCTATTCAGCTTGAACTGGAGCAGCGAAAGCTGCAGAAACGCCACGACATGTTGCAGTCCATCGAGGAGAACAAACAGTATAGAGAGTGGGAACGGGCCCAGAATCTGCAGGAGCTGGAAAAACTTCTCGAGAAGCAGTCGCAGATGGAAGACAGGAAGCTGCAGCTGGATTTAGAAAGGATGGAAAGACAGCGAAAGAAGCAGGAAATCAGCATGCAGCTGGGCGAGCAGGTGCACCAGATCGAGGTAATATCGCCCTACTGCGTCCTTTTAATCCGATTTAGCGACACCGACGCTTCTTTAATTGCAGAAGCAGAAACGCCATCGGGACAACCTTTTGCAGGATCTGCTGGAGGCGGAGTACTTAGCCAAGAGTGACGAGCGCTTCCGCCAGCAGATTCAGCAGGAGCAGATGTCACGGTGCCGCACCAAGCTGGAGATGGACCGCTATCGTCTGGAACTGGAGCACCGCAAGATGGAGGAGATGCAGCAGAAGCGCATGGAGATCGAGACACGCCAGCAGGACGTGTCGGACACACACTTGGAGACCGAGAAACAGCTGGAGAACTACCGCAGGCGTAGGGAGCACGGCGCCACCCTTCTGGCCATGATGGAGGATAACCAGCGCAAGCGAGCGGAGGCCACCGCCGAAACTGTCCAGTACTTTGACATGAAGGCCAAGTCCGACGCCGAGCTGCAGGAACGGATTAAACAGGAGCGGTTGCTCATGCTGCGCCAGGTGCCGGCCTCTGTCCTCCGATATCTGCCGAAGCATGTGCTGACCTCTACAGATCGCGAGCACTTCTTCGTCTCGCAACAGGCTATGGGTGGCGGTGATATGTAGTCCGTCTTGGCCCTGTAATTGTCCAAATCAATCATTTCAAATCTTTATTCGCCCGCCACCCAATCGGTGTACGTGACGTGTATCACTGCCAATGGGCAGTGTTGCCAGACTTCAAGACTTCAATCTGAACTTGAAGAAAATCAAACTAGTTCCAAACTATTATATAGGTACAGTAAGCCAGAGAATGCTACTATGTGCTAGCGACGGTCCTTTAAATTAGGGATGATCTAAAAGTAACAGTAAATTAATAGGAGAATAAAGTACAGTAAGCCAGAGAATGCAATTAGGGATTAGGCATGATCTAAAAGGAACAGTAAATAAATACAAAAATAACTCTAACAAAATATTTTTCAAAATGTACCTATAATTATTCTATCGAAAACAGAAATTCCGAACTTATAAGGAAATTACCAAGTCTGAGAAACAGTCTCATGATATTTTTTTTCTTGTATTTTCCCGATCGCTTTTGTGGCACCTGCATGAATGTCCCATTTGGCTCATTCAGATTTTTTTAATATTGGAAATAAAAAATAACAATATCTGCGGTAAGTATATGAAAGGAACTAGTGATTGGTGGTAACTAAAGTAACAAGTTCCGAAACGAACTAGATCATTGTTTTAAAGACGCTTCATAACAAGCTGGCAGCCCTGCTGGGGCACCGCGCCCGCATGGCAACCCCGCTGGCAGTGCCTCAGTTTTTTTCAGTTTCATTAATGAAGTGGGAGTGATCTGTTTTCAAAAATCAAAACAAACACGGAAATCGTTGCACATATTACAGTGTTTTGGCAAAATGCCCGGGCAAGTGATAATTGTGTTCTGCAGTGCATAGAACGCAGCGCGCGATACTAGAAAATCGCGAAATTCGACGTAAAGCAAGACGCGGAAATAAGAGAAGAAGCAGTGACAGCGAACTTTGTTCGCACACAAACACACAAACACACACACACATACAAGCAAGCACGCAAATCGAAGGAAAAACAAAGAAAATGTCTGCTCAGCGCTTGAATGCGGCGGAGCGGGACCTGGAGAAGTTCATCAAGTTCCTGGTGCTCAAGTCCACCCAGGTGGTGGTCCAGTCGCGGCTGGGGGAGAAGATGCAGACGCAGTGCAATCCGCTGGCGGGCAGCGACTGGTTCAACATCGCCGTCCAGGATCACCCGGAGGTGCTGGACGAGACCAAACGGGCGCTGGGCCTCAAGACGGGCGAGAGCATCCTGCAGCGGCTGCCGCTCTGCGTCGAGATCTCGCTGAGGACCTCAGACGGCGACCAGATGGTGCTGGAGGTGTGGTCCCTGGACCTCCTGCAGTCCGCCCCAAACAGCGCCACTCCGGCCACGGGCGAGCCCAAGGCCGACTCCGCCGCCATCGTCAACACCGAGGGACAGACTCTGAAGGCGGCCCACGCCATCTACAACCGGATGGGCATCATGCTCAAGTCCCTAATCTCGCTCACCCGCACCACGCCCGCGTACAAACTGTCTCGCCGCCAGTGTCCCGACTCCTACGGAATCTTCTACCGGATCTACGTGGACAGGCCGCAGGTGCACACGCTGGGCGAGGGCCACAAGCACGTGAAGATCGGGCAGTTGAACACGATCGTGGGCTCGCTGGTGATGTCCGTGGCGTATCGCACCAAGCTGACCATCTCGCCGACCGCCGCCCAGGCGGAGAGCAACACCATCATGCTGAAGTCCGACCACTTCCGACCTGCCACGGACGCCAGCTCGACTGGCTTCCAGCAGCAGCAGCAGCTGCCGAATGGCACTGCTGTGGCCAAGAAGCTGGCCCTGAATTCCGCCACGGGCTCCGGCGTCGACCGTCGCTGCATCGACATAGAGAAGCCGTTGCGTCCGGGAGCGTTCACGGATATGGGAAAGCTCAAACAGTATACGGAAGACGATTTCGTCCTGCCCGAAACGCCGCCTTTTGAGTGGCTTCTGAGGGGACGCGGCTCTGTGGAATCCCTTAACCGCTTGGACAACAACGTGGCCGCCGCCAGTGTCCTGAGTGCCAATAACAACAATAACCACCAAGTGAACAACTTCAACCAGAGCAGCAATCTCAACAACAACTCCACGGGATTCAAGAGCTTCGAGAAGAACGCGGAGAACTCTGTGTCGCCCATCAAGAGCCTACTGATCCCCGCCAGCGTCTCCTCCGCCTATCGCCACCACTCGGAGCCGGCGCTGCAGCCTCCGCCCGACGACGATAACCTGCTCAAGGAGCTGCACTTTCCCTTTGCCTCGCCCACGTCGCATGTGAATGATCTGGCAAAGTTCTACAGGGAATGCTACCACGCGCCACCATTGCGCGGTCTCAACGAGCTGCAGGCGGAGATCTCCTCCTTGACGTCTGTGGCAAACTCGCCGCCATCCAATGCCTCTGTACCGGCCTGTGGAGCCACAGCGGCAGCGGTGGCAACCAGTGCCGCCGATGCCAGCGCCATGGATGACCTGTCCCGGCAGCTGGAACAGTTCGAGACGTCGCTGGAGGACTACGACAAGCTAGTGTCGCAATTCGGACTCACGGGCTCCTCGTCGACGGGCAGCCGCAGCAGCGGTGGCCTCCAAATGAGCAACTGAGTTAACATTTACCTTTTAGACTTACCTTAAATTATTTATAACGGAGGCGGTCATGGGAGGTCTCTGTTTAGCCAAGAAATGAAGTTAATTTTCATCTTTAAGAGACTATCTAGGACAGATATAGCTGGGAAAATGATATATTTTCAAGCAGATAACTCTTATCAGCAGGAGGACATCTATCTCAGAGTTTGTCAGTTTTATTCCTTAAAAGTTGGTGCCTAGAATGACCACCCGCCCCCAACTATAAGTTATGAATGCCATTGAGTTTAGTTGAGTTGATAGGCTGCTATATTACGATAATACGCTATGTAAATAACCTTACAGAAGGCTCTAGTTCACTCTAAGTTGTACATAGGAGTAGAGAGTAGGGAGAGAGCTCTCTCTGTCACATTTTAAAGTTTTCCCTGCAGCAGTTTAGCCTTATATCGGCGCTAGCTATATAGCTCTGTGCATATGTTAGTAAGTTGGCCTGTTTGTTTCTTTTTTTCAAGTGCCTTTTGCCTTGCTTGTAAGTGAACAGAAAATATGTACATATATATATTATATGCGATAGATAACATCAATTAATCAGAAGCTGCATTGTTTATTTCTATTGCAAAACGAGAGTTAGATCGAAGAGCGAGTAACTAAAGTTGTGTACATATTTTGATTCTAACCGAGAAAGTGAAAAAGAACAGCTGGCATTTCGCTGTTACCTATATTTATTGGTTTTTAAAATTGCAAAAATAATGCCCACATTATAATTGGAGTATACAATTAACACTACGCAGGTAAACGATAAGATTAAGAGAATTTATACATATAAACAGTAAATAAAAGCAATTGTTAATCAAGACACTAATCAAAATGTTTACTGCCCTTTTACTGGATGTTCTTGCTTCCCTATAGCTACACATGGTGTTTCTCATCTATATAACTAGACCATTCCGGATCAAACCTTCCCCCCGGTGGGTTGTTCAGGTCATGTGACGACTTACGACGTAACGATTTAATCCAACAAACAACTCCCCTCCCCCAAAAGGGATTTTCCACGGCCTCAAACCGGTTATCAGTGTTTTGATTTTGCATATTTACCTGCTTTATCGAGCTGCCCGGAATTCTATCGGGGAGTGCTGCACCTGACACTACCTGGCAGATTGCGGTGGCTGTTATCAATTAGCATGCGATTAGCGAGTTCGATCTCCGCGCAGCTGACGGCTCTCTATATAGAGCAATATATAGTATTGGTATTATTATTATTGGACCTAATCGCTGTCGGAGATTGCAGCTTTTTCGCATTTCAGACACCATTCCATCGCGTCACCATTGGCAACGGCAACGATACCGCAGAGGCTAAATAGTTTTATTTTTAACTAAGCACATATTATATAGTATACGTATATGCTTTCTGTTTAGTTGCTGTTTTCGCCGACCAGCTTGTTATCTGGCGCTGTGGCCGATTCTGGCCTTTTTCTTCGAGTGCTAATGACATTGTCATAGTGCAAAAAATATGTATGGTCGGCGACAGCTGCTCACGCTTCGTGCTGCCTTCACGTGAGGGGGTGGGATAAGGAGTTCCCCTAAATATTTACTCAGTTATATTTAATTTTAAGAACGTAAGTATTATACTTCAGGCGGAAAAAGTCTATAAACATATGGCATTTCCAGGATGGAAATCGTATAATTGTACGGTAAAAATTAAAAATAAGGGTAAAGTTAACTTTTTCTGAAAACTTTCTTCACGATCATCGCATTTTACCAGTATTATTTGTGTTTTAAAAAGCAATATTTTAGGACTGAATCGCAATCGCTTCAAAAAACAGAAATCAGATTTGGCTTTAGATAGAAAATTGCGAAAGTCGCTGAAGTGTGGCAAGTAATTTAAAAGAAAACATTATTAAAAAGCTTTTTATCAAAAGAAAACAGGTTCTTAATTATGACGTTTTTTCATAAAAATAATTAGAAATCCCGTTTACACGACTTTGCATTCGAATATTTCGAAGTTCTACTAAAGTCTTTCAAATATAAATAATTCTTAATGCAACAATATTGAAAAAAAAAGATTTTAAAGAACTTTTAGACCCTTTCTGGAAATGCCCATATGTTTATATCAGGTATTTTCATCTTGGTGTCGTTGAGCTCTTCTTGTTAGGCTTCCTTCTTAGTTCCAGGATCATCTATCATCCTTTTTAACCAATAATAGAAAACATATACCTGTCTCCTTGGACCTCATCGGAACACTTATGATTTGACAATCTTATAAAAAGTTTTTAAAAACAGGAACCTCTTGGAAAGCAGCATAAGGCGGAAAAGTCGTGCGTCCCCAAACCATTATGATTCTGAGACCCCGGTGGCAATAAACTTTGTAATGGTTCGAAAAGATAAAACTTAACGATCGCACCTTGACGACAACAGGTCGCCGCCAGGTTGCATTTGTGTGAGGAAGCTTCGCATATAGTAATCACAGATTTTGTTTTCTGTTTTATTTGTTCAACATTTCGCCGTTTACCTTTGTTTGCATTCGCTGTTGCTATGCAGCCGAATGGTGACGCGCTGCCAACAATTGAATGTATTTATTTATTTAGATGCCTTTTGGCACCGGCTCGTCCCCGGCCTGCATACGAAATGTAAACTTTGGCAGCAGGGAAAATACTCTTTTTTTACTTGGCTCTTTCTTTCTTTCGTTATTTTCCCTGTCGGTGGCAACGCTCCAAATTCACTGCCCACGGGAACCGGATTGCACTCTCTCTCTGTGCCCAGGTTTATCTCTTTTCCGTCGCCCACGCACCTCAGATTAAATTATTTCCACAGTTCAGCCTCCCCAAGTGTACTTTTGGGCCGAAACAGATTGTCTGGCAATTGTTGGGGATCTCAACTCGGTCTTATGAAGGATTTTGGGGATCAATCAGACATCGGCTATGTCCATAAACAGCTGTATATACAACTGCATGAAATATTCAGATACCTTTAAAACTAAGGCGTTCTGCTCCCATTTCTCTTTACGGGGTGCCCACTGTATATCTTAAAGTCAACGGAATTTTTCAATTGTATTCACGTGCCGAGGTAAACTCTGACGGGCAGTTCAGGCTAGTAAAAACCCCGCAAGGTGGATTTCGGTTTCGACATTGTTTGGCGATAAGCTCTCTCGAGCAATACTTAATAGCGATAAACAACAAACAGAGGGCGATAAGACAAGGCCCCCAACAAATGCAATGCGGACGCGGTCAGCGCTATAATTGCATATTTATGCAATTTGGCCGCATATTTGGAATTCATATGCCAAGCTCGTCGCCCGGAGAGCCAACAAAACAATGAATGGACACAGCTTTGAAGCTCCCGATTTCGTTTTCAAGCTTTTTGTGAAGCTGCAACGATACGGCTTACTCAGTGGAGCTGTGTGTGCGTGTGGGCTCCAAAAGAAACCTACACATGCATACAAATTCGCAGTGGTGTACCTTCGGAGGGGATTTATGGGGCCGAGACCCCCCAAAGCCCAAAAATCGAAAATCTGTAAGTAGATGCAGTTTATATTTGTTTGAAATTTTTGTTTATTTTTTATTGCATCCTACATGGGCCCCCCTATGAAAGTAACTCGTGCCGCCCCTGCTTTTTCCAGTACAAGTTGTCCATCTGGTTAGCCGGCTTTGAAACGCAGCTGCAATAATAAATAGCATAATTGAAGTTATTTTTAGACACCCACTGCATATGCGTCTGCATCCGCTGGGGTTTCCACTCTCCACATTCCACTCTACATTTCCACGATCAAACAAAGTCACTAATATACGCACGGGTCACATTCCCGTTGGGCGGCTGCCTTGGCGAATATTTTGGTAAACAACAGCATAAAAAACATGCGTAATAAAAATAAACTTACAGCCTGTTGCTACGTGACGAAAGTCTTGTTCCACTCCCGTGGAAAAGGGAGGCCCAGAAGCTATTCCCCCTCCCTTTCGACACGCCTACGTGAGCCGGTGACAGTGTGTGGACTGTGAGTGGTGGATCCCATGTTGTTCTTACTTATACCCTTGGCGGGAGAGTATTCTGGTTATAATCAAAATTTTGCAACGCAGCAAAAACAGAATTTTTGACCATACAAAATGTATGAATACATGATCAGAATTAACATCCGATGCAATTTTATGTAAATACGTTTTATTTTATAATTTTTAATAAAGCAAAATACAAAACTGCAGCTGGAACTTATATGTATGTATGTATCTCTTTTCACATTCCGGAAGTCACAGCGAGGCTGCTATGACGAATTACGACCCACTCTCTCTCTCTCTCGCTTGCACAAGGCGGAAGTTTGCCGCAAACAAAGTGCTGATAGGGAAGGGAGAAGTTTTTAAACAAATAAAATGTACCAACATATGTACATTTGCGTGTACGTATATATATATATGTAGGGCAAGTTGAATGTCAAAGGGTTTTCATTAGTTCGAATAAGCTTGTTTATAAACAAAACGTACATATATATGGAGAGTAACGCTGATAAGACAAGCGTTACGAAACGTTTCCCAACAAGAACAGCACTAACAATCACTGATAAGAGCTAAGACAAAGAAAAATTCGATTAGCATTTGGCAGACGTGGCGCCACTCTTTATCAACACATTTATTTTTGGATCAAAAAAGTTTCGGTAAATATGATATTTAAATGTTGCGCCTATTTGGCGGGCTATCGATATATCGATATCTTTGTTAGTATTTTTCATTACGTCATTTGATTACGTTTTGTTCGTATTTTATTAAAATCGTTATTTTATAGTTTGAGATTAAAATCGTAGATGTTGGTTATCGCCTAGATCAAAAATATATATTTTAATTAAAATAATTTTATTTTGTATAAACACAAATTTACATTAATGATATTAGTATTTTTTTTAGTTAAATTGGTATTTATTCGATCACCTGGTATTTCTTATCGTTATCGGTGGAATTCTTCCGTCTTCTTCTTCCACGAAGGTTTTTTTTTATCTCCTTAATCAACGTTTACAAATTATCTCTTAAAAGGTATTATAGTCAAGGAAATTCTAAATCCAAACTTATCTAGACCATTGGAAATATCGCGACTGTTGATAACATATATATTTACTGTTGTTAAATCTGTAAATACTGCTGCTCCAACTTCCCCTGAAGCTGTTAATGAATTAAGTGAAATTAATTGAATTGAATTGAGAGATAGTTTAAAAGAATTGGTTTTTGGTAGACGTAGAGTGTCTGCATTAAATATAGTGTTTAAAATGTGAAAATATCTATTGGTAGGCGGTGAAATTCTTTTAGTTGTTCATTTTGGCAAGACCTGTTTGTTGTTTTTGTGGTTTCCAGTGTTTTTGTTGTTGCTGCTGTGTTAGTGATGCTAGAAATCTAGCGGGAAAGAGATCTTAAAAAACAATAAAATCAGCTTTATCTTTAAATATAAAGTTGGGAATTATTAGGGTTTCCATAGCTTTTGATTGAAAAATAAGAAATTTTATTTAAAATCAGCAGTATTGCCGAAATTAACCGGATCTGGCCACAAAAGAGCCGAACCGACAGCGCTGCCAGCCAGAAGCAACAGATTGATCAAGAGTTTCTTCTGTTTTTGCAGTGTTTGCTTGCCGTGATCTGGAATCGTTGTTGTGCCCAAAATCGTTCCGAGCTCACAGGTGCCACAGGTGCAAGTGAAAGCTAGTTGTTGCAAGCGAATAAGAAATCCAACAGAATGCCGCCCGTGCAGTAAGCAGACTCTTGTTCCAACCCAATCTTCAGAACGTCCTTGGGCCCGTAACGCCCACCATCGATTGCATCACTAGCCTCGTTCCATCTCTCATTTGTATCAATTAATAACTCCATTTAGGGCTTTTAGACATGCAACTCACTGGTGCTTTTCCCAAAAGTTAATCCACTAAAAACTCGGGCGGCTCCGGTCGCTCGCTTCCCATTCAAATGCAATTTTCCTGCCAGATGTTTGCTTCACCGATGACGTCATGGCCACATTCAAATTTATTTTTAAACGCCGCCAAGTATGCGCGTGTGTATGTGTGTATCTGTGTGTTGTTTACTATTTGCTTGACGTAAGTGTGCGTGCTGGGTTTGATGAGTAGGCCGCCAAAATCCAAAAATCGAAATCTTAAAAGCGTAGAATGGATGTAGAAATCATCTTTTTATATATTTTGTCTCTTATCCATTCAGGAATTGGTTTAGTTTGTACGCTTATTCTTTCCGAAATTAAAAAAAGCTCACATATTCCATATCTTTCGTACTTCGCCTCCCAAAAAATGTTGCACATCCGTATTGCTTGACGCTTGTACTTCAACTGGGCTGCGAAACCCAACGAAAGCTACAAACTCAAGCTACTCAATGTTCTCATTTAAGGAACGCCAAGAAGAAGCTTTCCAGTGTGTGCATTCGGCGGAAATATGATTCAGAGCCGGCAATGCGATAAGGCCTCCTCATTCTCATTATTCTGACCAGTTCCTCGCTTCACGCCCTGCTCTAAAGTTGCAATTAATATTCACTCCCATAACTCGAAACCATGATGTACTCCAAAGCTGAAGTGTAAAGGCCTTTTCGCTCATACTAACTAATTCCAAACTTATGCTAATCTTCTTCCAAACTTTCCAGAGTCCAGGCAGTCAACATGTCGCTAGGTGCAATGCATTGCACGCGGTGCGCCGATGGTTTCGAGCCCACTGAGAAGATTGTCAACTCCAATGGCGAACTCTGGCACACTCAGTGCTTTGTGTAAGTCTAGTTCTGCTCCCCCTCGGAACCCCTTAATAATTCGCAAATTAATCCTAACAGCTGTGCGCAGTGCTTCCGGCCCTTCCAGGATGGCATTTTCTACGAGTTCGAGGGACGCAAGTACTGCGAACGCGACTTCCACGTACTCTTCGCGCCGTGCTGCAACAAGTGCGGCGAGTTCGTAATCGGACGGGTCATTAAGGCGATGTCCGCCAGCTGGCATCCACAGTGCTTCCGCTGCCAGCTGTGCGCCAAGGAGCTGGCCGACTGTGGGTTCATCAAGAACCAGAACCGCGCCCTCTGCCACGAGTGCAATGCCAAGGTGAAGGCGGAGATTACCGGCCGCTATGTATGCCAAAAATGCCAGTGAGTCTTAATGTGTGATTTCGCGAGAGGATTATTTCATTGATTGTTCTTCGCCTTTTCAGTGGACTCATCGACGAGGAGCCCCTGCGATTCCGGGGTGAAGTCTACCATGGCTACCACTTCAGTTGCACGGCCTGCGGCACTGAGCTGGACTCCACGGCCCGGGAGGTGAAGAGTCGTCCCGGCTTGGCTGTCAACGACATGGTGGGTTTTATTTTATTTGGGAACCATTTTGTGTCAATTATTCATTAATTTTATAAAAAACAGAACGAACTCTATTGCCTGCGCTGCCACGACAAAATGGGCATTCCCATCTGTGGCGCCTGCCGTCGCCCCATTGAGGAGCGTGTGGTCACGGCGCTGGGCAAGCACTGGCATGTGGAGCACTTTGTGTGCGCCAAGTGCGAGAAGCCCTTCCTGGGCCACCGGCACTACGAGAAGCGGGGCTTGGCCTACTGCGAGACGCACTACCATCAGCTGTTTGGCAACCTTTGCTTCGTCTGCAACCAGGTCATTGGTGGCGACGGTGAGTCACTCCGTTTTATGCGTGTATTCTCTCTAAATGCTTATCCGATTCTTTGAACACAGTTTTCACGGCTCTGAACAAGGCCTGGTGTGTGCACCACTTTGCCTGCTCCGTCTGCGACACGAAGATGACGCAGAAGTCCAAGTTCTACGAGTACGATGAGAAGCCGGTGTGCAAGAAGTGCTACGAGCGCTTCCCCAACGAGCTGCGGCGCCGCCTGCGCACTGCCCACGAGATGACCATGAAGAAGAACCCATAAGCATCTCAATCGAGTTCACACACCAAACATAGTGCCTTTGCCTTTGCAATTTTAACATTCGAGAACTAAACCCAACTTTGTGCCTGTCGTAACTTCTTGTTGTGCGTAACATCTAATTGAAATGTCAAGAATCTATGGCAGCTGAGAGCTAGAAAACGGATTTTAATTGTGTATTAACAGCCCCTAACGTTGTTATTTAATTGAACTTTATTTATACGAATATAAATGTTTTAAAAATGAAAGTTGTTGGAATATTTCTTTGCATCAAGATTGATAATTTCGCTTACAAGCTCATCAACTTTTTGATCAACGATTGGCTCTTTACAAGAGCTATATCGCTCTGAATGCTCAAATACATGGCGCTATCAACGTGGAGGAGTTGGTGCACCTTGACGGTCTCCGATAAGTAGGCCACCTGTGCTGGACTCGGTTTATGCGGAAAGCCTGTAAAAAGGATACTTTATATTTGCATTAAATTCAGAAAATACCGCAAACCTTCGATCATGCAAATGTTGGTGGTGCACGGAGTGGTAAAGTCCAAAGGATACCGACGGATATCGTACTCGGTTACATCCGCCGCATTAGTGTAGTCCAAGTACATCACTCTATAGCCTGTAGCCTTCACCTGTTCCACTCGGGCACGATACCAGGATCCCTTGAACCGGGCCAGGACGAATTCCTTGGGACTATAAAGGGGAAGTTACTTTTATAAATTGATTGACTAACGAGTTAAGATGCTCTTACGCTGGTTTGTACGGCTCCGTGTCGGTGATCTCCGCCAGGCGCGAGTGCAGGGTGGAAAACTCAGAGGCAAACGAGCAATCGAAGGCCCCAAAAATACCTCGGTCTAATTTTGAGACGTCCACAACGTAGACGTCGATTCCTTCTTTGCTCGAAATGCTAAAGCGAAGCATTTTAAATGGCTAAGAAAAAGAATTTTCGGTTTTTGATGCTTCTTTTAAGGAAATGGAAATATTACCGGTACAAGCAGAGCTTCAACAATCCCATTTTCTTGAGGCTTCGGTTGGGAGTGAGGCGTCTGCACCTCTAATTGTTCCGCTGAAGAAGCCTCCTCCTTTGTAGAATCTGAACCTGGCAAAGTGGGCCTTGAGGCCAGACAACGCGTTAGAAAATCCTTGACAGTTTCATCTTTTGTTTTCGATAGAGGTGAAGGTGCACGCACATTGTTATTGTTTTCCAATGAGGTTTCATTGGTTTTAGGCTCTTGGGATGGGTTCAAGTCTAAAATTTCAGAAGTTGGTTTTCCAGTGCTGCCTGTCGATTCTTTGGCACAGTCATCATTCTGTTGATTAGAATCAGTCTTTGCTATATCTTTGGTTTCGTTAAACTTCTTCTCATTATTTTGAATACGAATTTCCACTTCTTTTTCCGTTGTAGTGTCAAGTTTTTTATTGCTTACTGTTGCAGTTTCTTGGCTTTGATTGGGTTTAGTCAATGCCAGTCCAGCGTTAGGATTCGGTTGCTTTGGCAGCTCTTTGTCGACTTTGTTTTTGTTGGCTGCGAAGGGACTCTCAAACACCTTCTTGTTGATGCAAAACTCACAAATCCGGGTGTTAAGGGACTTTTTGGTTTCCGGATCCAGCAGCTCAACGTTGATGGCGCCAGGGCCTTTTGTATATACGACCAAAAACTTCTCACCCTCGAGTTGGGAGAGGAACTCGATGACATCCTCGGTGATGGCATAGTTGGGAACGTTCTTAAGCTGCACCTGGACACTGAAGCATGGCAGTGACAGCAGCTCATCGTTGATCTCGCGCATGTCTGAGAGATTTCGAGACTTGACGATTCCCAGATCAAAGAGCAGGAGTCTCGCCGCGTGGTTGCCCGTTTGTTGCATTACAGAAGCTCGCTGGAACGAGCCGTTGTAACGGGCCAGACAGTAGCCGTGGGTGCGGGCCTTCACCATTATGGGCATTTCATTCCCCATGACATTGACCTGAAAACCAGAGTTGAACGTAAGTTAAGAGTTTGAGAATAATATCTGCGTAATACCCTTCAAGAATGTGGCATTTTCTTTTGGAATCCGATTGCAATATAAACATATATACAGACCTTTTCGCATATTTGAGCAAATGCCTTGTCAGCAATTTCATCGCGTATGTAGCAGCGGTTCGGGGAACGGAATCCTGAGATGATTACGAGGCTATTGCTCGGAGGCACGATCGCTTTTGGTGGCGAAACATTTTTGTTTCTTGCCTTGAAAGTGTTGTTATTCGAGACGATGCTGGTGCTGGTGCTGGGGCTGGCGTGCGGGATCGGGGCACTGGTCACAGGAACACTTTTGGGAGGAGCACCAGTAGCGCTGCTGCCGACCTTACCTACGGTTCCATCGCATTTCAGATCCGGGATAATGCGTGGCAGGGGCGATGGACTGCCACTCTCAACTACGACCTTATCAGGCTTTTCCAAGAAACAAGCGCCCTTCAGTGACAGTTCCTCGGAGCTCTCGCTTAGGTGAACTGAAAACGATTTCGGATAGACCAGGGCGGGCAGCGGGAAGCAGATATAGCGGTGGCGCTGCCAATCCTGAAGCTGGCACTCCTTGGAGCAGTAAAAGTCGCCGCAGCGCTGGCAGGCTCTTTCCGCTACGACTGCGCATAAGACGCAGTGTCCTTTTCCCGCAGGAAGCTGAAACAGTTGAATTTTAGGGGATTCCCGGACTTTTATTTTCTATTACGCCCTTTCAAAGCTCCTTACCTGGGAACCGGCGACCGCAACTGCCTTTTTGGGCACCATCTTTTTCGTCGTTAAAGTATTAAGCCTCCTTTTTACAACAGTAAACTTTATTTAATGTGTAAAAGCTCCTGAAACACCTAAAGCCAAACAGTGTTACCAAATGCGAAGTTGGTTTTAACCGAAAAAGTTCGTGATTTAGTATATTTAATCTTGCTGAAGCGGGCAAAGGTGCAACATTTGAAATTAAATTTTAAGCTTTATTTTAGAAATATTTAGCAACCAGCATTATCCACGTTAAATTAAATTAATATAAAAACCTGTTCATGACTTAAAATTAATTAAAAATTTAATTAATTTCTTGATGATTAACCATTATTTGAATAGCTTGGAAGGCTGAAAATACTAAAATCGTGAAATATACTAAAACCTGGAATAAACCTACCGTTCCCGGTCGATGATGATGAATAAGCGTTATATTTTGAATTTGCTCGTGAGCTTTGGTCTCCCCAAGAAAGAAGAATCCCTCGAAGATTTCTAGTCCGCCTGCTCGTCTCTGCAATTATTTTTGTTACCGCATTTTTCTTCGTTTCCTTGCCATTTTTTGACCCCGCGCAGTTAATCATTGGCACCGATAATTGGATAGTGGATGTCTCTATTCGTTCTGAGATTCTACGGCATTAATTTATAGCGTGCATTATATTCGGACAGTTTAATTGGGTATCGACATTTATTAATTTTCCCCGGCTGGTTTTTTAGTATAATGCCCGTAATTTGCTGGCCCGTCCGAATTTGACCATTCAAAGCTTTCAACACTCCTCGCCGAGGGTTCAGTTTCCCCTTCTGCGGACTTCATATTTGCATGCTTAAAGCGCAAGAAGGGACAGCATCAGCGGTGCCCATTAATTAGGATGGTTCATTAGACACATGTCCATCAAAAGTGGCCCAGGTCCAGGACGGAAACCGAAGCCAAAACCGAGACCGAGACCGATGCTCGACGCCTGCGCCGCCGGCTAGGGAATATATTCCGAGCCGAGCTTGCCCCTCGTGTTGCCTGTTTTATGTAATTAAGCCAGGCGCTCACCATTTAAATTGCTGCTGGGTGTAGGGACGCAATGGAGGAGCCGGGATTCAAGCGATCTGTGCACTCAACGCAAAATTAGTTTCTTTGCAAAATGTGTTTTTCATCGTTTATACAAAATTCATTACATCTTTACTTAAGATTACTTATCAATATTAATCCTAAGTAATCTCATTATACTGTATAAAATCCACTTAGACTCAGTAAAAACAAATTGTTTTTTTCTCAGTGCTGTCCATATGCGCCTCGGTGTATCACGAATTGGCAATTGAGGGCCAGAGCAGAATGGCTTTTAAGTTCGGGACCTGGGCAAGCGCAATTTGCAGACAGCCTCCGCCGCCGCATCAAGATCCGCATCCTCGTCCTTGTTGTCTTCTGCGGAGCGACGTTCGCTCGTCAGCGCTTGAGCCAATAATTATGGTTATTAATCGGCCTGGGAATTGGCTGCTAATTTGCAGTTTAGTTACAAATTCTGGCCGCCAGCGTGCAATTACCTGCTTAAATTATAGCCTCAAAATAAACAAAACACCGCAACGCCAACGAGAATCGCCAGGACTCTGTCCTCCGCCAGTTCACGTTGCTTTCAGAACAGTTTCAGTTTCAGCAGTTGCCCAAAAGGTCGCACCAGCTAATATACACTGAAAACATATAATATTTCGCTTTTTAATTAATTAGAAACCTTTTTTTTTAGATCCTCAAACCATCGTATATCCTTATGCATTATGCGTTTTATTACAATTCTTTTTTGTGAGAAATGGAATGTTCTTTTAAATGCTTGATTTAATTCCTACTTGAAAAACTTAATATCTCAAATTCCGATATTTTTCAGTAGAAATTATGTTATTTTTTTTCTCTGTGCCGAGTCCACGCACCTTGAGCTTTGGCGTGTTTGCTTATCACGAGTCTTATCGGCGATTAGGCCAGGTCAATGCTGCACATCAGCTAATGATGCCTCTGTCCGAGCTCCGCCAGTTGCTGCGGTTTCAGCACTTTATGGCTCCTCGAACTCACAATTAGACGCCAGTTCTGGGGCGTTACTCAATCAAGAGTTGATGGCACAACCCTCTTCTTGCATTGGGCGCTGTGCAGCGGCATCATCATCATCATTATCATCGGATCGGATCGGAGAGCACTATCCTGCTGGCCAAACTACAACATAATTTCCAGAAGTCGTCAGCGCGTCGCTCTTCCAATTTCGGAGGCTGCGCTGGCAACACTTTTGGACCGCCAAATCAAATCGTGTGCTGTTTATTTAAATAACCATAATTTACCGCACCATCCGGGCGAAGCCCCTTTGTGCCCTGCTTCTGGGGCTATTTATTAAACCCCACACACACACACACTCCGCCAAACCCGAACCAAGGCGATCCTTGGCTTTTATCGCCTGGCACATGATTTTCCAGAGTTGTGAGAACATAAAAATTCAATTTAATATGATCTGCTCGCTGTGTTGAGATCCTGGTGGAAGCTTCTCCCTTTTCCACTATTGATTCTGATTTAGCTGGAAAACGTTTTGTTTCTGTGAATTCCTGTTTACAATGTTTACTATTGCAGTCTAAGACTGGACGTGGGTGTTGGTTTTGTGCCATAATTATGGCTACATAGATTTCGATTCGTGATCACATCCATAAAATCTAATTAAAAACGACACACTTTCTGTAGCGTACTTTTTGGCTGGCGAGAAATACGAAATTTATAACTAATCAAAGAAAACTTATCGTGTCCTTTGTTGATAAATCCAAGAAAGTAGTATAAAGTAAGTAAATGCTAATACTTAAAGCAAAAGTATTTGCATTTAGAGTTGACTTCATGCACAGGGCATACCCCTGGCCAAGTGCCAGGACATAACGCGCCCAATCGCATTATAAACAATTGCAATTTATGATCCCACCGCTGGGAACGTCCAAAAGTGGCCGAGTGGCCAAGTAAATTGGCCAAGTTGCCTGGCTGGCTCCGATAATCTGCGGCGATCTTTGCCTAAGTGGATCCTCCAGCCAGACGATTGGTGGTGGGTTGGTGGACTCAGCACGTCAAGTTTAGAAAAATGAGCTTGTTAACGCTCCATGATGAGCCCAGTTAGTGTCTAACCTGGAGCCAGATCGATCCCATCCGATGGCTGGCGCAGATGGAGATGGATCGTCGTACTCGCATCCGATCCGAGAGAGACTCGTCATTAGGGCCCTGTGTAAAATTACAACACGATAACACGTAATCATTAGCGTGGCTCCGGGACGGTGTGAGCAAACAATTTGAGGGCTGAGCTGCCAGGCCAGTCAGTCAGTCAGTTCCCAACTTCGATTTGCAGTTTCATTATCAAACGAGCCAAAGAACATAATTTGACTAAGGCCAAACATTTGGCAACAGCAACGGCAAGCGGCGAGAGCCAATTTGCAGTTCTGGCCAGTGGTGGTAGTCCGTCTATCGATCACGTTTCGAACCGAAGGGTACGACGACCATGACGACCAAGAGCTGTACAGTGGTAAAGTTCTTGAAAAGTTCAAGAAATATACAAAAGAATCGGTAATATATTAATGGTTTATAAGTTTATATTTCAAATTATAAATGAGAGTTTTATTATTAATGTTTTTAAAACCAAAAGAAAAACTGTTCCAGAGACTTGCAAGAAATATGTGGATTTATCATGAAACAAATGTACATCTTTTTATACCCTTGCAGGGTATTATAATTTCAGTCAGAAGTTTGCAACGCAGTGAAGGAGTCATCTCCGACCCTATAAAGTATATATATTCTTGATCAGCATCAACAGCCGAGTCGATCTAGCCATGTCCGTCTGTCCGTCCGTCTGTCCGTCTGTCCGTCTGTCCGTCTGTCCGATTATACGCGAACTAGTCCCTCAGTTTTAAAGCTATCTTAATGAAACTTTGTAGATAGTCTTCTATATACTCTCACTCGTACATAAGTCGGAACGAGCCGGATCGGTCAACTATATCATATAGCTGCCATACAACCGATCCTTAAATTTGTTGAAAAAAAATTGTAACTTGAATGTTTTTTAACATATCTTGATCAACTCTCGGTTATGAGCTTTTTATATTGTTTCTGATTTTTGGATTAAATTTTATAAAAATCGGTCTACTATATCATATAGCTGCCATACAACCGATCCTTAAATTTGTTGAAAAAAAATTGTAACTTGAATGTTTTTTAACATATCTTGATCAACTCTCGGTTATGAGCTTTTTATATTGTTTCTGATTTTTGGATTAAATTTTATAAAAATCGGACTACTATATCATATAGCTGCCATAGGAACGGTCGTGAAATTTTCAGAAAAAAAATTATAGCTTTGTCAGTTTTCAACATAACTTTTTCTACTTTTGGATACAAGCATTATATATTATTTTAGAATTTTGTTGTAAATTTCATAAGAATCGGACGACTATATCATATAGCTGCCATACAAACGATCGGTTAATGTGGAGAAAAATTACATTTTTCTTTACATGTAAAAATGTGAAAAAAAAATTTTAACCTGCAAAAATTGTATGTATATGAAAGTAGTTCATATTATATTGGAATAGATTATAATTTATACAATAAGAATCTGCAAGGGTATACCAACTTCGGCGTGCCGAAGTTAGCTTCCTTTCTTGTTTTTATTTAAGATGGTTTCTGTGAGAGTTTGGGGGTATTTTTTAAAATTCTGCAAGAATCATTTTCACAAAATTAAATGTAGTATTAAAAGTATTTATTTATTTTGTAGTTTCTTTTTAGAAGATCCTCTCAACTTGAAAATTTCAAGAAATATATACAAAATGATCGGTAATATATTAATAGTTTATAAGTTTGTATTAAAATAATAAATTAGAGTTATTTTTAATGTTTTTAAAACAAAAAGAAAAACTGTTCCAGAGACTTGCAAGAAATATGTGGATTATCATGAAACAAATGAACATATTTTTTATTTAAAAGATCCTTTGAAGTTTTTGGGTATATTTTTTTAAATTCTGCAAGAATCATTTTCACAAAATTAAATGTAGTATTAAAAGAACTTATTTATTTTGTAGTTTCTTTTTAGAAGATCTTCTCAACTTGAAAATTTCAAGAAATATACAAAGTGATTAGTAATATTTATATTTAAAATTATAAATTAGAGTTACATTTTAAATGAGTAAAAAAAGAAACACTGTTTTAGAGACTTAGAAGAAATATGTGGACTTATCTTTAAATAATTGCACATCTTTTTTATTTAAAAGATCCTTTGGAGTTTTTGGGGCTAATTTTTAAAATTTAACCGTAATGCACTCAATTTCGCAATAATCATTTTTGCATAATTTAAACACAATACTAAAAGTATTTATTTATTTTGTAGCTCTTATATATTTTTTTAAAAGATCCTCTTAACACTGTGCGATGCTTCATCGCCGATAATGCGGCGCTTGGCGGTTCCAGTTGCAGTTTGAGAGTTTGTCCAAGCCGCCATTGCTGCTTCAAAAGAAGTGGTGGAACCATGGTCAGGGGGCAACAGGGGGAGGGCGGACAATTTAGAACTTTTATGCAATTAATTGCAACAGTTTTGTGCGAGGAATGCGCCTCGAGGCGAAGCCGTTGCTGCTGTTCTGCCGTTCTAACCACTTTTGGGCCGTTAATTTAAAAATTGTGCTCACGTTCCGGCAATTTGCTGACCACCCACATGCAAATCCAGCACTACCGCATGCTATATAGTATATACCTTCGATCCCACTCGGGGGCCTCGGTTCTCGAGGAGCGCGATTCGATTCGCAGAAAATTAGCAGCCCCGACAGCGAGTGAGCGCAATGCAATTTGCATCGAGCATTTGATTTGATTCGAGTTGAGTTTGCATTGGGTTTGGAGTATCGGGGATTGCGGATTTGCGGTCTGCTGTTTGTCTAATTTGACACTTGGGGCAGTCCCCAATTTGCCTTATGGGTTGGCGTAGCTGTACAGTCCATATAACACACACATAGAGCCCGGGTTTGTTAGCATTTCCAGTGCCCAAAGATTGGCTGCCAATAATGGGTGCTAATGCCGGGTTTCGCCTCGAATTGGCCATCTTGTGTGCATGATTGAATCAACTTGTTGTCGAAGGGAACTATAATCCGTCGGATACCCGATTGTTGGTTCTTGTGCGAGTGCTTTTGCTGGCTAGCAAAATGCCAAATGGTTAATTATTTTTAATGAGCAAAACAGAGGTAAGAGGTTAATAGAAAATGTTTGTTCTGTGAGAGGCTATCTGAGATCGCATTCAATTAAGTAAGAAATATACTTTAGATTTATAATTATTTTAATTTGTAATGCAAATTAACTGACAAATTTGCGAGTGCCTAAGCAGAAACCAGGAGACTCGTATAGGAATTCAGAGCCGGAGTCCACTCAAAGTCACAGTCGCAGTCACGAGTATCATCAGACGCTTCTATGCCACATTTGCGATTGCTATTGCTGCCCGGCTGGGCTCTTCCTTGTATGGCCTGTCAGAAGAAGTCCAGCCACGGGAGAGGGGATAGACAGAAGAGGAGTCCCTGGCCGAGTTGGTCAGTCTTCGTCTGCTGCAATCCGAGTCAGTATATATTCCAAAGGAATTCCGCAAATAATTGCAGAGTGTCCAAAACTTATGGCAATTGTGTGGTTGGGCGGCCATGGTACGATTCACTTGGAGAAAAATATCAGGTAAGTTTAAATTGCATTCAGAAAATACTAAAATATGAAATTGTAAACAAATTATTCACACAAAACCCTCTTTTAGTTCCCTTTTAGGAAATCCAAATGTTAGTAAAATGTTGATCTTACCAAGTTCCCTCATTTATTTCCAGTGTTACCTGGCGACTCACATCGCATACATCACGTGTAGCAGACAAAAACAAAGCTGAAAGCTCAGGCAAAAGGACGCAACAACATTTCGAATGCAAATAAAAAGTCGCGCCAATAAACTAGACTTCGCGACGGCGGCCCAGACTCAGACAATGACAATGCAACCGGGATTAAGATTGGGACTCGTACTGGGACCGGGTTTGGGACCTCTGACAGAGGGAGGCAAAGGCAAAGGAGGAACCGGCAGCCGACTTCGCTGCAAATCCACGACGTCATGATGTCTCGCTGGGATTTGGATTTCAGCCGGCCAAGCCCCGCCTGCCGCTGAGTCTCCCGATCGCGAAATTGCATACAAATCGGTTGTTTGGTAAATTTAACATAAGCGCGTCAGTAGCGCCTCTGGTCCGTGTCCGTGTGGCTTTCTTGGCGAGCTTCGAATAATTCAAGGCGGCCAAGAGCAGTCGGAGAGCCAAACAATCACTCCCGTGCACAGTGTGTCGAGGAGTCCATGAATTTGTTGGCAATTAGTTGTAAACTTTGTGTTGATATGGAGACTTAAAAACACTTAGCTTTATTTTTGTTCATTGTTGTTTCATGTTTCGAGACACTTTTTTACTTAATTATAATTTTAATTTTTGCTAAGCAAGTATTTATTATTTTAATAATAAAAAGGGGAACAAAGGATGAGAAGTGGATTGCTGGCATTGCTGTCATCTTTTTTGGAACTCACGGCGGAGGTTCAAAAAATTCTGGAAAAGTTCGAACCCAATTCCCCAGCTCCGTTGACCACTGTGCTGGTGGGATGAAGCAGCGGCAGCGTCTGGTTTATCTTGTTAAACCAAGTTTTGGCCACGTCGCTCCTGTCCTGTCGTGTAGGCATCATGTAAAACGCATTCCCTGCCCCCTGAAGCCCCTATCCTATCACCTACGCCCCTCCCAGAGGTCCGTGTTCGAAAATGCGACGCATCCACGTCGTTGCGCCTGTTGATCAGTGTCGTCGTCGTCCTCGTCGTCGTTCCTCCTGATGTTGCTGCTGTGGCATTGCCGATGTGGCTCCTGCCGCTGCCGCTGCTGCTGCCACCGTCCATTTGAGTCAGGCGTTTGGGCGCTGCAATTTGTTTGAGTTACGGCGCTTGTAAGCACACTTTAAGGATCCATTGTATTCCAATCAATAAGCCGGCATGACAATGCCAGAGAGAGAGTCGGGCTGCGGTCTTGGCCCCCAACTCTGGGCCTCCATTGAATGCCTCAAATGTGTGTGGAGCGCCGTTTGTCGCCGCCGTTTGAGGTCCTTTGGGTATTGAGTTGAGGACAAATATTTTTAGTTGATTTTTAGTTTCTATGGGAATAAGTGAATAATTATTGACGAAATTTATTTTATTGTAAATTAAGCTAGTGTTTTGTATCTTAAACAAAAACATGCATGATGTAAAATGTATAGATTTATCAATATCAATTTGTTATATTTTTAACTATGATATAACTATGATATTGATAAATGTATACATTTCCCATCAAGCAGGTTCTTGCTTAATTTCTTAATTATTAAGTCCCAATATTTTGGTTTCAATTTATATATAGAATTAATCTTCTTTCACTGCTTTCTTTCTTTTTTTTTTTAATAATCCAAAGGAACTAATCTTTGCTACCCATTTTCCCAAGCCATTTGCAATTCAAATGCGTTGATGCGATATTGGCATCGACTTCCTTGATCGATTCAGTGATTAACTGGTTTTGCATTTCACTTCCCAGGCATAGATCGGGCATTAGCACGCCTTTGTGGCAGCCCCAATTGCCACCTCAGCAATCACTCCCAGCCCGGCCAATTGACTTCCAATTAAATGTGTCAAGTGACATGGCGACCGTGAACACGCCATCACACAGTCCGCAGAGCGCAGAGCTGACTACATTGTCCGACCGATTCTTGGCCAGAATTGCATTAGCATATCATAGCACAGGAGCCAAGCAGCATATGTTAAAAAGTTCTACTCACAAAGACCGCAATCAAGCCAAATTTATGAGCAGCTAGATGCAAGATTTCTAGGCACACTGCCAATATAGCCAAAGAAGTTTTAAAAACGATTTTTGCTGAATATTTTGTTGATTTTAAGATTATATATATTAGAGAAAGAAGTTTAAAATGTTATTATGTTTTTGTATTTATATTCTAATATTTTAGAAGACATAATGTATGTTTTAAAAAGAGGCAGAAGTTTAAAATATGATTAAGTCTAGTATATAATTATCAACAATTTTATCCAATAACTTATGCTAATATGTTATTAGTTATTCTACTTATTCATCTGATTATAAGGTAAAAAAGTTTAAGTAATGTTTACTTCCACCAACCCACTGTAACATTTTCCGAAGTGCTGTAAGACCGAGGAAGAGATTAACGAGGATTAGAAGCTTTGGCAGCCGCGTACAATTGGCCAATTCAACTCAGCTGACGAACTGACAATCCGACGGACTGACTGAATGACTGACTACCTGGCTGACGGAATTTCGCGGAGGAGCCTCAGCTTCAACTTGAGCTGATGGCATTTACGATAAATTTACCCAAGTCATTTGACAACGCTGCCTCGCTTTGCTGCACTGCAGCCAGTGGGGCATCATTATGCTGGGCCTGTGTGCAGAGCCACAAATATGCAAATGGGCACAGCGGACGCTACTGATGATTGTCAAAAGCTGTGGTTAGTCCAGAGGCAGAGGCAGAGGCAACGGCAAAACAAACAAAATGTCGCACATTAAGCGGCTGAACATATCTCAAATGTCACGTATACGTCATGTCTGCCGCTCCGCTGACGAGGCAGCGGCAATTAATTAATCCTGCACTCCGCGCCAAGGCTGGTCGGCCGGACTAACAGGCTAACTAGACAGCGGTGCAGGTTCAGGCCCACATCTTCATTCAGGGATCGCCTCATTCATGGGTACCCACTCGCTGGCATATTAAAACGTGTCTAGGAACAGGTGAAGATGTTCACATAAATTACCACCTCTTCATTAGTCGGGCGTGCGCACAGCTCAGCACACTGGGCTGAAATTGTGGGGAACGTGGCTAAAACAGAGATATATATTTTTAAGGGAGAATATATTTTAAGATGACTACAAAAATATTTGTACTTTAACGTTGGTAAAAAACAAAAGTTATCCATTTAATTTTTTCCTATTAAAACATTTAGAAATTTGCCACTGTTTTGCACTCTTCTGCAACTCTGTGGCTCTTTGGCTCTGAGCGGTCTTAATGGAATTTAATTTCTTGTTAGCCGCGGCTAACTGCAACTTCAACTGCAACTGCATCGCGATAAGCCCGAGCATTCCCGGGATCCCGGGCCAGGCTGCATGTCTGAGTGACCCGGAGCCGAGCTGGCTCGTTTCCTGTGACACAGTTCTGGCAATTAGTCATGGGAATCACGTATACGCCCTGCGTGTCTGGCAGCCATTTTATGGCGAAACGACCGTCAACGTCAACGCTGGTTCTTTTGTAATTTTAATTACTTCCCCCGTGCCGGGTCTGAGTTATTGGTTGCGCAGGAGCGAGGAGGAGCGAAGAAAGGACCTGCTCGCCAGATTGTTTTACAGCATAATTAAGCAGCATTGTTGTGGGCGAATTATAAAGTGCAGGCGAGAGTGCAGCCTGTTACCTGGGCCAAGGGAGCACGGGCATTAAAAACGTCACTCACCAACGCCCCTGTCACTGTGCGAACTCTGCGAACATCGCTCCTCCTCAGCTGGGAACCACTCTGACCATGTTCTGTTCCTGCTTGCAACTTTATTTTCATGCCCCCGGCATCAGGAACAGCAACAAGAACAGCGACAACTGCAACGCAAGTCAACAACAATTCGATACACACTTGCCACTTGCCACTCCTGGCCAAGATCCCCCTGCCACCGCAGGCGTACCGACGGAACCCATTCCATCCGAATGGCGACTGCCTGGTGTGAAAGCCTGTTGCCATCATCCGATCCAGATTCCGATTTCACTCGGCATTTAATGCACTTGCAGAAACAGATTTTACTTACTATTACTTTATTTAAATCTCAAACTTAGGTGAATGTTTGCCAAGCGATATTTCTCGCAGTGCTAGGAGATGGGCTTTGAGCTCGGACCTGGATCCAGCTCCGTCCGAGCTCCGTCCGTCTGCTAAAGCGTTCAGCATCGATTCGTTATGATTGCATGTTAAATGGCTCCCGCTGAGTTATTACGAGACAAAATCCTTATTTATCGCTTTCTGATTTATTTGTAAACGATTTTCGTGCCCATCGCCAATGGACGAGGACGTGGATGTGGCTGAGAATGAGGATGAGTCTCGATGCTGGGAGCTGGGCACCAGGACCTGGAGATGCAGTCGCAGTTGGACTTTGGCTAGCATCTTGATGGGCTGGCCGGTTGGCCAGGTTGTTTGCTCAGCAGAATTTCTCGGTTGGCTCTTTGCAATTTTTACTGATTTCAACGCCTTGTTTTTAATGCCAGCAAAGGGTTCTCTCTCTCTTCCTTTGGGCCCTCACCTTTATTACTTACCTGTTGTGTGCGTTTCCCTTATCTCCCTCGAAATGCTTGCTGCTTACTTAATTTTGACATATTTATTTTTATTGTGTTCTGCTCACACGGACAGTGGGAGTTGTATCCTTGCAACACTCGGGATTGAGTGGGATTGTGCGGGTCAAGTTGGGGTCTCTGCTTTGGTTATTTGATTTGGAAACGAAAGTGTTTTTTTTTTTATTAATTTATTTATGTAATTTGTCCAATTGAAGGGAGAAATTTATTGGCAAATAAAAGAGACAGGAAATATTAGTGAGTGGTTTCAAAGGATTATTAGGTTTTATATTGTGCAAGTTATAAATAAATCATGGTGACTGTGATAACATTTTCCATGCTAAAATATTGATATTATTTAACATAAAAATACACCCAAATACTAACAATTAATTTTAGTAAACTTTACTTAAGTGTTACAAGTATTTATTTATTATTTTATTAATCTCATTCCTTCATTTCTTAGGCCTTCCTTTGCCTTCTCTGACATCCATAAAAGTGGACGCAATCTTCAGTTTGTCATTCAATAAACCACTGCCACACTCAATTGACCAATTTCTCGACACTTTTAACTCGCCCGGACACCAAAACACAACTCCAATTTCCCAGTTATGCCCAAAGAATGCATGGAACTGAGAATATATATGCAGAGGGACATGGAGGAGCGACGCCTTCTGTTAACAACCGAAACGAAAGAACCGAACATGGCTTATTAAAACGCAAAACGGCTTTTTACGATGGCTATAAATTGGTGGCAAGATGGAGCGAGGAGGATCGGTGGGGCATATGCAAAGCCAAAAAGGGGCTGCAGGCGAGCAGCCAACAAGAGAGGCCAGCGTTTATGGCTTAAATTAATAAAATAAGCTTTGTCAGACAATTTACAACGCGTCTTCAGCGAGCAGATTACGAGCACGCGGACACGATCGAAGCTGCTCGTGGAAGGAAGCCCCATCATCATCATCATAAGCATCATCATCATCAGAATCAGCGTCATCATGAGGCCAAGTCAACGGGTATACTAACAAGGCAGGAATTTGGCTCCCTATTTGACACCGAGGCTTAGAATACCCTTCCTGGTTGATCAATTTGTAATGCCTTGTATAAAGCATTGCTTCTTTCATTTGTGGAGAAAAATAATATACTTATACAACGCACTAAAGGAGCCCCAAAGTCCTGAAGCCCTCTTAAAGGGTATTTCAACATCAACAACGAGCAGAGAACCAGCGGCGACATTGAATGTAGCCTGACTGTCTGCCCCGGCCTTTGGATACATTTCTGGCTCTTGGTGAGGCGGAGGACAGGATGCAGAGGTAGGACTCGCGAGAGTTGCGGTGTTTGTTCGTTAATTAGCGAACATATTTCGTATAATCGGTGTCATATTAGTTATAAATTGGATAAAAGCGCAAAACGACAACTTAATTAATTTTAAATTCCAATTTATAAACAAGAAACTTGGTTCTTGGTTACTGGTGATAACGATTGAGGAAGCAGCTCCAGTCCGGGCTAATCATGTGGCATAGAACTAAGCCGATCGCGGATCCCCCTTGCCTCATGTGGCATTCCTTCCTGCCGCAGCTTCATTTAAATTCTGTCTCTCCGCAGCATCCTTTGGCGAGTTCCGAGAACCGCGGACCGGCTCGCCGGGCCCACAACATTCGATTAGGCCTGCCGTGTCTTCCGCTGATATATGGCCAACGATCATCAGCGATCATCATTTTGTTTTGAGCAGATTGCATACCGCGTGGAGTGGAGCGGGGGAATTGGGAGCGAAGGAGGAGTGGATGCTGCTAAATTACCTTATAACTTAATTCATTAATAAATTGATGAATTCGAAGTGTAAGTTGCATGGCATTCAATTTACCAAAGGCCTTGGCCTCGATCAACTCAGAACGCACAGAATGATGATGGATTTTCGTATGTAAATTCATAATTCATACCATTGTTTGTTTTCAGTGTGAATGCCTAAGAAATCTGTAATTAATGTGGCTTCGTCTCTATTTAAAGACGATTTGCCTAATTTATTTTGATAAATTTCAATTATTAAGCCATCATTATCTGGCCCCGAGCTCAGGTCGTCGCTGCCTGTGGGCAGACCGAACAAAGATCGCGCTCTGAATGAATCCGAACATCGAATGAATGAACTCGAGTTTCACTTCCTCCTTGGAACCAATGACTGAAGCCACTTTTGTACTTTTTCTGGGGGACAAGCGACAAAATAAGATGGTGTAAAAGACACTTTGCCAATCGCTGAGCGGTTTTAAAATATATTTTCCCAATCCGTTGGGGATATCAATCAATAATTGTATCTTTTTTTGAGAGTAAAAGATAATAAAAAAAGTGGGAAAGAGGGAAATAGCAGGAATGCCACATTTGACAAGGGTTTCGATGAATGAAATGATCTTTGTCGTTTCTCTGGCCGATCATTGATTAATGCGCTGATTTAATGGGGATTATGGTTCCAATAATATGTAAGCCGAGGGGGAAAATATATCTGTATTAAAGTTTGCTAGATTATATTTATTAAGTAAATAAATAAGTCCCTAAATGTGGTTAAAAATGCAGAAATTCAGTCATTTGTTGAATTACTTATTTTAAATACAATCACAAAAAGCTGACAGAATGATTTATTTTTAAAGGGTAAAATTTTAGTAAACTTTTCATTGAGAGTTTGCTGTGTTCCTTGATCTCAGCTTACCTTTCTGCTCCCCGAGTCCCTGTTGAACTTTTGATAAAGTGAAGACTCGAAGCGTTGACAGCTCGGATTCCCAGCATCCAGCTCGCCGCATTAATTTAGCTAATCCTGCCCGAGACGATGATGATGGGCTGCTGACGATGATGATGCGCGGACTGGACAGGAAGAAGAGGAGGATGAGTAGCAGACAGAATCGGTGGTGCATCCAGATTTTATATGGTTATAATTCTGGCTTTTGACAGCAACAAGCCTCGTTTGTCGTGCTGCAGAGTGTTGTTGGCGATTCCCAGCCGGAGGAATGTCAAATTAACACACAATGCGCCAGCTAATACATTAAACAATATATGACCAGATATCGGAGATAGATGTACCTGTGTAGGGAGCATGGCTGTTGCGTTCTCGTAAATTATATCAATCGTGTAAGTAGCTGCCAACATTTAAGAACAATTCCCTGAATCACTTAATTTATGCAAGTGCCACAAATCGCAACCTTGTTGCAAAAGCAAGAAGGAGCATTTATCCAATTCGGGAAACCGAACCCAGCCGACCCTCGACAGGCCTAATAAACGATCATTTAATAAGCGTTTTAATGCCAAATTTACGATCGTTTTATTTGCATAAATTACCAAAGTTGCCAACCGTAAGCACATTAATTTCCCCAACAAATTGCCAATAAAATGTTATTTATGTTGCTATGCGAAATCTGCGTCCCACAAAAATTCCTTCAACGCCGATCGCGAAGGGCACGGACGATGACTATATATTCACATAATCCATATATATCCCGCCAGAGCCAAAGGTAGTAAAGTTTATGAGCTTTCGGTTGGCATTTTGTTCGCTCACCTTATTTCGTCTTGTTTCGTTTTATATGAATTTCGCCCTAATAGAGTCATAAAATTCGGCATTCGATGGCTGAGAAACGCTGTGATTCCATAATAAGAAACCCAAAAAAATCACAGTGATATGTAAGGAACAAATGTGTGCATTATATAGTTTATTCCTAAAGGATAAGGTATATCATCATGATCATGATCTTTAATGCACTTACTTCATCTAAAAATTAATATAATTTAAAAGCAGCTAAGGGATTGTTAAAGGAAAGCCTTAATCCTTTTTTCCTTTCTATGAAGTGTATACAAATATATGGCTATTGGGAAAATGAGTGGTGCGAATCATCGACGGCTCTACCGTGGAGCCCGGGTATCCAGGTGACCATCCTTTCGGTCATGTCGAAGACCTCGAAGGCCTTGCAGAAGTCTCCAAAGAGTATGTGGTTTGAGTCCGAGTGATCCATTTCCTTCATCATCGAGTCCACAATACGCATAATCTGAACATGGTCCAGTAAATTCGAGAAAAGTTTGTGTACAACAATCACCAAATCGTACTTGGTGATGCGACCGTCTTTGTTGTGATCGTACATGTTGAAGAGCACTGACATTATATAATAAATATTTGATATATGAAATCTGATATAAAATAACACTTACTCTTCAGCTTCTTATCCTTAATCGCATTCTTGATCTCATCGGTGGTCCGTAGCGAGTGGGCCTGAAAGGTGCTGAGGAAGAGAGCAAAGTCCAGAAACGTGATTGTCTCCTTGTCCCTGAACATGCAGTTCAGAATGGTGGGCAGCAGGGGATTCAGTTGCAAAAGTCCCGAATAGAAGTTGTACTTGTGCAGCCTGTTGGGCGGATCCTTGCCACCGCCAGCGAACGCACAGAACCGATTGTACAGATACCTTACCTGACTGCGACTCACTATAAGGCAACTATAAGGCTACGATAATCATTTTTGGAGCTATCGATCAACACTCACTCGTAGTTTCACTCCTCAGGGTATCCATAATGTCCTGCGGCACGGCGGGATACAGCGAGGCGGTCTTCCTCAGGCCCAAGCATCCCATTCTGAATTGATGCTTCCAACTTAAAATCAGATTTCAAATAAAGTGCGAAGATTAAAAATGTTTACTAGAAAGACTTTCTTTCACATATGTACGTAAGAGACACTTGCTACTTGATTTAACATTTCTCTTTTGATTTTATGTTTTTTATAACAGCAGTTTGAGATCTGTAGATAAGTTTGGGATCTCATTTTATGGCCCCATAAAATAAAACAAAGAATCAAGATCTCCAAAGACAAGAAGCTGCGACAAGTGACATTTTGTAGGCAACAAGTCGAGCACTAACTAGTCATAAACCAATTTACTCCACTAAAAATCAAAATTAAAACGAACTCCGGTCCCATTCTGTCTGTATCCAACTCTGTTCGTAATGAAGCTCAAGTATCCGTTTGATGTTTCCTAAATTCTCTGAAGGCTGACCGCTGTCGTGGTTTTGGTAGAAAAAAGGGCGTAAAATAGTTTATGAAATGTGTCATTTACCTTTTATAGTTTCGGAAATTATGGGAATCTTAATGGATAGAAAAGGCTTGCACAGGAGTTACGGATGTTATATTTTCAGAACTTTTTAATAACGTTTTCCTGACAAAAACCTTCTGTCTTGACTATATTTTATTTTAGTTGTCAGCTTTTTGATATATATATTTAAGAAGTGCTACTAACTTAAGGAAAATATAAGATTTTTAATTTAAGAGTATTAAAATTCTATAGTTTTCTACCTTTTGTAAAGAAAATTAAGGTAAGTTAGGAATCATTGTGACATTGTTTTCGCAGCTAGAACCCTCGAACGCTGTGTGGTCTCCTCGTCGAGGGTCACGTCCGAAATGGTCGCATATCTGGCGGCCAATTTGCGGCGAAAATGTGTGCCACATGACAAGCAATTAAGCTTCGACGGCGACAAAGTACGTGCCCAAGTTCGGGGGTTTACTGAACCCGGTCGCGAAAGCGATAAATTTATGACAGATTTTCAAAAGAAATGCTCTCTGGGCCTGGCCACGGACTGCGTGTGGCTCGGATGGACATATCATGACGATGGCAATGGCGCGATTCTCCGCCGGCAGTTTTGGAACTCTCTTCTCGACGTGGCGGCACTTAACACCACGCATCATTTTAATTATTTATTTGGTCATAAAACAGTCGAAGTCCGGGGAGGAGCTGGGCTCGGTTCGGTTCGGGGGCGAGTGGCCAAGTTTCGGCACAGTTTTCGTTAGCCGGCGGTCGGTCGGCCGGCTCGGAATCGTTAAATTTAACAAATTGCCAGCGATTTTTATCGCGCTCCAAGCCCACAAAACTCTTTCCTGTCTCCTGTCCCGGCCCAGTCCTGTCCCGTAGCCCTGCCCATAGATTGTTTTCCCGCTGCTCTCTGGCGAGCAGTTGACCAGCAAATTTATTTATGAGCAAAGGCCGAGATACAATATTTTTAGTTGAAGTTTCTGGTTTCGGTCATAACGCACAATTGGCGGCACAAAGCTTTGGAGGAGGGAGGTATGACTCAGGTAGAGAGATAGGTACTTGGGATTTTTTCCTAATTATGTTGAAAATATCTCTGCCCTGATTGCACGAACCCATTTTTGTGTTGATCCCAAAAAACGGTATCTTATATTCCGCTGACTGACCTTCATCCGTAATTTCCTGCGACACTACGAACTTTAATCAGATATCCAAAACAGTTACATCTAGACTGAATATTAACTGCCATCAGTTATATATATTTAATATATTTTATAAGCCATTAACCTATTCAAAAAGCCTTCCTTCGGCCCAAGTTCGCTGCCTAAGTCTTTTGATATCGTTTAAATTTCGCTCGCTTCGCTCTCAACTAATAATCTTAAGCCAACTAATTAGTTAAAATAGACGGGATTAAATGGCATAAATCAACTTAATTATTATTGCACAAAATTTATTTGGAGCCTGGAAATGAGCCAACTAATTGCCGCGGCTTTATGTGCAATCGGCGCTGCGGCGGCCACAACGGTTCTCACCGGCGGCCAGTCGAGCGAAGCCGCTAGGCACTGGCACTGGAAACATGTTAACTGAAAATAACCTGTAATTATAATAATTATCTGTAAATTATATGGCGCACTTACATACAATTGCACACACGGATCCATGCGCATGTCATAAAAATCCGAAGCGAGCTTTTGAGTTAAATCTGCCTTAAAATCTGGCTCAAATTTCATTCACTTAACCGGCTGGCAGCAATAGTTTACGTTTCTTGGCTACTGACTGGATGCACTGCGAGAAAGTAACTGGTAACATAAGAAATGTAATATTTTTCAGTGTATTTTATGCCATCATTGCCGTGGTAATTGCAGACCTCAGATACGTGATCATAGCCTCCATTTAGAGAAGAATTAAATCCAAATTTCATTGGCATGTGTGAAACTGTCGCCGACTCGCTCGTGTTTGTATCTTTTTTTGTTCCATCCGGTTAAGTATTTTTTTGGGGGACTGTTGTTGCTGTGTAATCAGGCTGGATTCTTCGTAATTGAAACGAGTTTGCCACAAGTGAACATGTTGCTTTCAGCCTTTTTTCAGTGCCTCAGATGTTTCGCAGTTGAGGTGAGTGTCGGTTATAAAGTAATTAGCCTGAATTTAATGTTTATACTTTGTTGATTATGATTATGTTAATTATACGACTTTATGTGACTTGTGTGGTGAAAACAGGGAAACAGTCCAAGTCCGATTCCGATTCCGGTTGCCCGGCTGTCATCATCTGGCCATTATCATCGTCATCGTGGTCATCACGGTCATTACAACGGTGGCCGCGGTGACATTGATGAACTCGAAAGTGTGACAACAAGTCGGCGGCGGATTGCTAAATACTCGACAATGTGGAAACTGTTTAGGGAGGGGCTGTGTGCTCTCCTGCAAGTTTGTTGCCTCAGTCTTTCGTTTGGCGCGTTCTCTATTAAAATTTAATTTTATTAATTAGGCAAAACAACTTAATTTTCCTGTAAAGCGCAGCATCATGGGCAGCTGCACCATCAGCGTCTCCCGATCGGAGTCCCAGGTCCATTCCGGATCCCCACGGACACCTGAAACACTTTGAAACGAAAACACGATAAATGGGTTTAATAATGGTAGCAATTAAATGGATACACCGCGCTCTCCACAACCACGAATGTGTAGCATTCGGGAGGAGATGGAGCAGCATCTCAATTACCGCTGCTCCGCATGGCGCTTCACGGTTGAGAAATTCGACGCCACTTTCAAAAACGCATCACTCAAATGCTCATCTGCTGCGCAGCATCCCCTTTGCTGATGCACTTTTGCCTCTCTGTTACTTATCCAAGGCGTTGGGTTTTGGGTTTTGGGAACTCTCGGGTCTTTGGGTCTCGTTTCGTTTCGTTTTCGGGGCAACTCATCAGCAATTTATTAAAACTCATCAATACTCATCAAAGGCAGAAGCAAAGCAAACAAGAAAGACTTCAAACTGCGAGCTGATTCGATTCTTCAAAAAGAGAAAACTTCCGATGCCGAGACAGAATGCCTGCGGTTAATTTGGCGCAGCTAAAGAAATGGAAATAGATTTGTTTATCTTTTGGTTATTACCAAGGAGGAGTCTGAGCTACGGTTACTTCTCCTCTAACCTTCAGGGAATATAAAAGTAAACATCAATCTAAAGAATTAATTAAAAAGAAACTTTTTATAATTGGTGATATCTATACTTACCAGATATCACACTTTTTAAACCCAAATTTGAGCTTTTAAAATATTTATTTATTTTATTTATTATCCCATCCGTAGTATGTGTATTCCTTATTCGTACATACTTTCTGC
Source organism: Drosophila watanabei (assembly GCA_008042575.1). Taxonomy (NCBI): domain Eukaryota; kingdom Metazoa; phylum Arthropoda; class Insecta; order Diptera; family Drosophilidae; genus Drosophila; species Drosophila watanabei. The sequence goes on along the minus strand of VNJS01002973.1, from coordinate 40,932 downwards.
TCGCCTATTACTCTACCAATCTCGTCTCGGGTTGAGCTGGCAGCTTTTTCACCTTGTGCGCCCGTGATTTGTCTGCATTTTCAGCTCATTTATTTGTAGGCACTGGGAATCGGTGGTGCGGCATCCATCGAGCTCCCCTCCAATCGCTCCGGTGTCAGGCTAGAAATGTGTACAAACAAAATGTTTTGCATATGTCAGAGAGGCACTCGGAATGCCCGTGGCCAGCAATCCCGCGGGGGCATCAATTTGGGAAATGCATCAAAGTTGGCAGCTTGAACAGCTTGATTAGTTGCCAGCCGGCTGGCTCTCTGGTCGGCCAAGTGCATGTCGGCTCATTAGCCGCCGCCACTGAAGGCCCAGGCCCGATGATGAGATCTGTGCGAGATCTGGAGGAGGGGCGAGGGCGAAGGCGAAGGCGAAGGCGGAGGAGCTGTGAAATCGGGCCTCAGACTCCGGTGTCTGCCATCAAAATTAGGTTTTAATAATTGGCTCACATTTATTGGTTGGCTTAATTTGATTGTGTTGTGTGCCGTCGAATGTTTATGCATTCGCGTCGTCGATTAATCATTGCTCATTGATCGTTCCCCTGATGTCGGGGGCGTGTTAGCCTTAATGAACCCGGCTAATGCGGAGGGCGATGCTGAAAGATGAGGCTTTTCGGGCTGAGAACCAGACAAAAAGCGAGAATTCTCCAGTTGATTGAATAAATTGAACAGAGAAAATAACCAAACATGAAGTTCTGATTAATTTAATTAACTTTTTAGCTTCGAGAATTGGTTTGTATGTTATGTATGAGAATGTTCTACTTAATTTTAATATAAAAGTAACAAAAGACTCAAATTATAATACTGCGTAAAAGTAAACAAATATGAAAGCTTATTTATTATTATTATTGGTATCTTCTACATCCCAAATATTTGTCTGAAGTTATTTAATGTCAAGAATCTTCTCCCAGCACGCGCAGGAACAAGAAAGAGAAAAAAACACGAGGAACTCGGCATAAAACTTCATTAACAAGTTGGCAAGACTTTGGCAGACCTTTTGTCGCCAGCCGGGGTTCGGAATCGAAATGGAAAATGGTCTCGGACTGCGACTGAGTCCCAGGGACTCGGAACTCCAGCCGGGAGGTGTGCTGGCTGGCAATCTGTGTCGCCGGATCAGCGGCAAAAGTGTTTGGATATTTGTTTAATGAAAAGCGAAACCAACGAGGGACGGCGATCCTCATTCCAAGACCCAACCTTCGACATCATCCTGCTCCTATCAAGCGGTAAATATCAAGTCATTGGCTTTAGTCACACTTAACAAACACTGGGGAAAAAAGGGTTAATCAAAAATCTGAAATAACTCTTAAATAAAATACAGGATACAATTTTTCTTTCGAATAAATACAAAAATATGAACCGAAATATGGTTGATTTTCCTAAATTAAAATTATATTATATAGATTTTATTTATTTCGCCAAACTCTCATATCATCTTGCTGCTTTTTTCGAGTGCTTTTGATCAGGGAACATGGTTCGTCCCTTATCCGGCATTTGGCTGTGCAATTAATTAACTTGAGCATTTTTAAATGTGTGTTTTTTGTGCTGGCTGACTTTGTGGCCTGTTACCATTTCAATTCCCGCCAGCAGGCAGCAGGCAGGGCCAAGATCAGCAGAGAATCAGAAAATCACAAAAAATCAGGCCCAGAGACCGAACAAGTTCTTTAACATGTCTAATTAGTTGTTGTGTTGCCTCGCCGCTGCTGCGTGCGATTAAAAAATGCATGGCACTCATTTAGTGTTTTCTTAAGCTGGGACATAAATTTGCAGGCAGTTAAAAGGCTTTTGCGAATCCAGAATCCGCAGATAAACTCTGTTGCAGAGCGGACTTCGTGTCGGGAGTAAACTGGATCCCGGGATATAGCCTTAAAGCCGGGTACTTTGGCCTTGACTGGATGGAGATTGAGCAAAAGGGAAAATAAAGCTGAATGTTTACTTGGTTTAATATTTATAAAAAAGCCTCAGTTTTCCAATATAAAATTGAATTCATACGTATTTCCAAGCATCATAATCACTTAGGGCAAGGATTAAGCCTAATTTGGATCAACTATTGATGGCTTCTCCTCCAATTGGGCAGCTGTTTGTGGCTTGTAGCTTGTGGCAAATAAATCCATTTGCCTAGCCCTCGGCCAGGAGCTAGCTTCCATTCCATCTGCGTCAGTGTTTTGGTTAATTTGAATTTAATTGTTGGCCAGTCCCGGCTCCTGAGTCCCAAGAGTCCCAGGAGTAGGGAGTCATTGGCGGGCATTAACACATGCTGGCCCCGAGAGCTATGTGTTTGGGTAAAGAATTGTGGCCACGACTTCTCCGTCCAGTCCCCATTTCCGTGTTAGTTCGCCGTCCAACTGACTCTTTGCTCGAACTTCGTGCCTCGTCTTGCTCCTCTGTGTCATTTTAATGGCCGGCGCTGCTGCTGCTGCTGCTGCTGCTGCTGCTGTTGTTGCGTATCTGTTCCTGCTGCAAATGACCAATGGCGTTTCCAACTGGTTGTTGCTGCAGCTGTACCCCATGCCCCACCCCCCTCGCCTCATTCCGCAGCGTTCTCCTGGAGATGGCCACCCTTCCGTCGCCCGACGATCGCCAAAATGGAACTGCGTGCGAAATTGCAGCAGCGAAGCGAATCGCATGCACTGAGCACAATTTTAATAGACATCAAAATTCAATTAAATCGACTTTATTTAAAAATAAAGGACTGCTTACAAATTTAATTTAGAAACCCCATACACCCATAAAATATTCTTCTATGTTTAAGAAAGACCGTTCTAAATAAAATGTTTAAAAAGTGAAAAGTTTCCACTACATAACTAGGCAAGCTACCGTGAAAACTATGTATTAGGGATAATATTTTATTTTCATTAAATTTAAGTTCTATATTTTATACTAATACGTTTATCAATCCTTCCTAAGGCGTCCTTGTAAATGATTATGACTCTTTAAAAGCAACGAGTAAATTAAGACAATGACCCACTATGGGGTCAATTTTATGGCATAAGCTCCAATTTTGGTTTTATTGAGCTTAAAATTTTTGTGGATATTCTTACAATGTACCTAACCAATTTTGAATATTGATAGTTTTGGAATTTGACCATGCCTAGTCCCCCGCACAGTGGCCAAAAATAATAGATTAACAATTAATTAGCGCGCAGAAGCCAGACGGAGGATTTACTTTGGTGCAAACCATTATTTGCACTCAATATTAATATCGCTTAGATTAGCGAATTAGCTTATCTTCTCTCTTCGCATCTTTGAGAGCAACAATTACTATAATTCTATGACCCAAAGGACAACTTAATCAACGACATATCCTCTATATTTATAAATCGTTAAGAAGGACCTATGCATCTGATATAGCCATCCGATTTGCATAGAAGAAGAATCCCAAGTTCGGAATTAGTAAAAAATTGAAAAATCTAGGTAGATGATAGGTATGTAGAAAACAGTTTTCAAATTATTTTCAGCTCGTCCAATGGCATATGTAGATAAACTTTAAAATAAGCTATATTTAAGGCTTCATTTTAAATTATGCTAGAATTTGCCTGTTTATAGTTTAAAGTAACTTAATGTGTTATTTTTAAACGATCTAATTGCCCTAAAATGAAGGAACAATTTCTTATATGTTGATTCAATCTTTTTTTACGAAAAGTTTTTCCCATATTTAAATACTTAACCTAGATTTGGCCAAGTTTTTTCCTGGTTTTAAGAAAATTTTTAATAGTTTTTAATTTCCATGAATTTTTACTACATTTTCAGTGCACCAAACAGCTTGAGTTGTGGCAGCCGAGACGTCGACGTCTCGGCTCTTGCCTCCCGGTAGCAGGCAACGCTGACAGGCCGCCGGGTGACGTGCCAGCCACCACTGTCCACTGTCCACAGTCGACTGACCATCGACCATTGGCCATAGCACATCGCAGATCGCACATCGCACATCCAGTTGCCTCTGGAGCTCCATTCCGGGCCCGACTTCGAGGCCGACATGGCAGCCAGCTCGTTTTCGGGGCAATTAATCATGCTGCATAAATTAATGTAACCAGAAGTTAATTAACTTAAGTTTATTTGCACGGCTCTCGCTTAGAGGCACACTCATCATTGCGGGATCCCTACTGTCTTGGCAGGTTGAGTTGTAGTAAAGCCAGACATTCGATTTTATACTTTGGAGCTGAGAACTATGTTGTTTAAGCTGTTTCAATACTGAATTAGTAGTATCCTAGAAAATGGTAAATAAACATCCCCAGATTATATATAAGTCTCCACCTTGCAGCAGGTGGTACCTAGGCTAAGACTGATCCCAATTCGTTTGGCAATTTGCCAGATTTCCCCTAATGAGCGGTGCCTGCGAGATGAAATGTGTTAATTAAGCGGCTCAATGTGGCAGCTGTTGTGAGCTCTGATTCGGCATTCACCGACCTCCATAGATGGCGTGGACGGGGGACGGGGGACAGGTGTCAGCTAAGCTAGGATCGAGTTCCGAGCAAATGCGACCCCATAATTTAGCCAATTGTCAGCGGTAAAACTTGGCTAACTCCGCCGGTCGTTGCTGCCTGGGCTGCCGCACCCATTAATTAATTTAAAGTAGTTGGCCGACGCGAGTAGTTGGCTTTTCAGCGCGCCGGATTTATTGACTGTGTTGCCACAAAAACTTTTAGCATTCAGAAGGGGCTTCGCATGGGTTTTAATAGCAAATGTCGGCAATTTGTCGGCGGCGACAAAGCGAAATGGCTTTTAAATTGAGCCTCACTCATGTTCGGGGGCGTGTCGAGCGCCCACTTGAACTTATTGATTTTGTTCGGAAGGGGCGGGTCTGGATGGGGTCGAAGGTTAATTAGTTAATGGGGCAGGTGAACCCTGGCAGGTAAAGGGGAGAGCCAATAGCCAGAAGATGCGTGTAAGGGGGCGGACTGCAAGTGAATGTCTAATTACAAGACATAAATAAGCAAGAAAGGCTCTATTTACTATCATATTTATAGACTCTTATATATTAGCAACATCTCCTTTCACCGGGTGAGTCACTCGCCAGAACTCATCATCATTATAGCATCCAGATTTAAGATTTCTCCCTCAATTCATCAAGCGAAGCCTGCTCCAGTTGCCACACCCCGTGGAACAAGGGTTATTGGAATGGAAACGACCCAGAGATTCATGGCTAAGACACACACCCACAAAAAGGCTGCTTCGTAACCTCTTGTCCAGAAATTAGGGGCCTCCCTGAAAGTAGAGCGGCGCCCGATTGGGTTCCCAAAAGCATCTCTAAATATAAATCACTTGCCATTTATCTCCGGCCATTAATTTATAAATATAACTAAGGCGGTTTCTAAATAAGAACCGGAGAAATAAGCTCGCGTGCACCGAGTGGGCGTGGCTGCGGAGCGCGCCAAATGAGCGCCCATTAATTTCCACAAAATGAGGGAATATTCCCTCCAAAAAACCGAAGAACCCGAGGAAATGCATCAAATTGAATTCGTTGGCGTTGGCGTGCTCACAAAAAAAAATAAATAAATATTCGTGGCTAATTAATGTTAATTCTCACGAGGGCAGCCACACATAAATTTTCCACTCCGAGAAATGCACAATTATACGAAATTAACAAATCATTTGTGTGACAATCTGTCAAAGACTGTAATGTTTATACTTCCTACACTTTACAACGGCGCCCCCTCTCTCTCGGCGTGCACAGCAATTGCAATTTTACTAAATTGGCAATTTATTAAAGTGTTTAATTAACAGAGACAATGGAGTGGCGTGAGTTCATTTCTAAAGCGAATATTTTACACTCTGCTTATTTGTAAAATTCAATTCAAATTCATTTACTAAAGGATAAAATCAGTTTTAATCTTTAAATTACTTTTTGCGTAGTTCAATACAGTTAGTAATTTTTTCATCTATAAGAACTTTAAGTTCTAATTACTGTCGGCTAAAAATAATGACAATAATTCCTTAAATTTAGTTTTGAAAAATACCTTGCCTCGAATTAAATTCTCCCAACTGCCTCAGGGTATTCGCCGCTTAATTAATGTTTATTCGCAAGTATTTGTTGACTTTTTCGCCGAGCCGATCATTAAATTGCAATTACGTAATGGCAAAACTGGCAGCAGTTCGGGGCGTCGTCATCAGCGTGCTGCTTGGTGTGCATTTCCAATTAAAAAGGCATTAAAAAACGTGGTCCGGGTCCCGAGGAATTGCAATGGACAGCACCCATGCACCATGCCCACCTGCCAGAGGAGGGATTCCTTACCATTCGGGAGATGGGATCACTGCTCCTGATCCTTGGGCTCCAGAGTCGATCAGCGTGTTATTTATGGCGGCGAGAAAATTAACTTTTCCTGCTGGCTGACAAGCAACCAATTTGCCAATTGACGCCTCAGCCTCTCGGGCAACTCTTGGGCTTCGATTGCTATTTGCTATTTGGTATTTGGTATTTGGTATTTGCTATTTGTTATGTGCTTTTGGCCATTTGGTACTTTCCTCTATTGGCCCAGTATTTCAATTAAATTTATGGGCCAACGAACAGAAGGCGCCACAGCCGAGACTGAGAAATCGCTGATTTACGGCCTGGAAACGAAGGCGACTGGGCGACCGACCAACACTTTGCAATTATTAAACGTAGCATTTTAACTGCTGTTCCAAGTACTGCCTCCGTTATTGCCATTGCTGCCTGACACCGCGTCCCCATCGACCGCCCACGATGTGCGCCAAATGAGGTTTAAACTGCAATTCCGTTTACATTTGGCAAACTTTTCCCATACAAATTGCCGCTAAGTAGCTGAACAGCTGAAGTCCCTGCCTGACACAATACCAACGGCGTTGCAAGCACGTTTGTTTGCCTTCTTAACCCTTCAATGGAAGGGAGTAAAGTTGGATATATTATTTGAAAATATTTTCATTTATTGCAGTTCTAAATACAATATTTGTATTATTAGTTTAAAATAAAGAATAGGACTCGAATTTAACAAGAATTTGTATCTTAACAATAAAAAATACAAAATAAATAATAGTATATAAAAACTATTAATTCCAACTCCATTTTATAATTCTTATTTGAAATCAAAAGAAATTGCAGTGATTTCTAAATTGTTTGTCAAAGGGTTAATGTTGCTTTGCTGGTGCTGCAACTGCTGCTGCACTGCAGCAAGTGTCAGGTCGTCAGACGACTCACCGTCCTGCCGACTTGCCCCCCTTCCCCCTGCACCTGTCAAATTTGCAGTGCCTGGGGAGCTAATGACGCCCTTAATATGCTCCAAGTGCCTTGCCTGAAAGCCATTTCCCTTTCGCTTTGTTTTCAAAGTCATCGCCAAGCCATCGCCATCGTCTTTGCCTTCGTCTCGTAGTCATCGCAATCGCGGCTGGCAGACACGCCAAAATCAAACGAAGGAAAGAAAGGGTTTGCCAACGGAGAAGCCTCGAGGAAAATCCAGGTGGAAAGTCGATTTAAAAATGCACTTTCTTGGTGCCGCAGAAAACACTAAACAAACGATCCGCAAAATAATGTTCGGATTAGCTATTCTATTATAATATTCATTATTATTTATTTGAAAGGTTAAACTAGGTGAATAAGATATTAAAGTCCAGCAATCTTTGAACAGCAAATTGCGGGGAATGCAATTATGATTAAGCTTTAAAGAAGGGGATAAAGTCCATTGGAGAGCTCGGCTTTCTTTGTTCAAATATTAATTAATTTAAATAATTTATTACGATTAAAATGCAATATATTTAAATCTCAGGGAAGTACTTTATTAATTATGTGTTTACATACTTTTCACTCACCTTTTTGTCGCTGTTGACTGACATAACCAGCAACATGTTGACCGAATTCCACTCCTGAGCTCCTGTCCAATATGAAAATATTTGCAAATATGTTCGCCAACAGAGCGACAAACAAACGGGGGACAGCGTCACCGAGGATGACTCCTCCTCCGGATGCCACCCTCGAGTGGCCACCGAATCCGAATCCTGGGCAGGTGTCGCGGCTAGACAACTTCATTTTGTGGGTCGGGCCCAGAGACTCCATAAATTTGCAGCCCACGGAGCCAACTGATACATATAATTGAGAGTGTGGGCAGGGGCCCCTTTTCCCAGCTGCAATTAAGTAATTCTCACATCGTTTATGCAAAATACAAAAATTTTCATTCACCCCCGTGATATATATACTCCATATGCACCTCGATATGGTTCGGGTTCTGGTTCTGGTTCTGGTGATTGCTCGCGTGCAACCTCAACACCCTTTGCTTGTAGTCAAGTGGCCCATAAATTGTTGGCCAAGTTTTCACGGGGCCCGCCCACTTTTCGTTGCTGCGCTGCTTTGACAACGGCAATTACCTTGAACTTTTTTGCAGGGCCTCGGAAACCGAAAACCAAAACGGAGCTTGGCTAAAAAAAACTTCTAAAAAATATATTTACGAGCTTATGGCCTCGTATTTAATATGTTTTTTTTTCGACCAGATCTCTCATTCCATTTTGTCAGTTTAATTTTTGGTTTAGTCCACCGTTTCGCTTTAAATGAACCTCAAATTGCCGGGCCATTAGCTACGGTCGCTCCACATGCATACTATATGCTAGCCCCGGGATATATCTGTACGGCAAACATACTTTATGGGCCATCGTTTGCATTTCGAATATCAATTTCTCAGTCGATGCAATCAATTTCGGCATTTTCAGCTCGTCGATAGCTGACATTTATTTCTGGCCGCTTTATGAGACCGTAATTCGTAATTGTTGATTGCACTTCTGGGGGGATGAGGAGGAGGATTTCCATCAACAACTCAATAAGGGAAAAGCCTTGTTAGCAGTATTATTTTGGGACCCAAAAAGGGTCCGCCGCCGCCAAGGAGTGATTGCCGATGAAGGCTTGACGGCTGATCGATATTTATTGTGGACATGTAATGAGTTTATCATGCAATACCAGTTAGTTGCCAATAAATAGATGTCATATGTGTGTATCCTTTCTTTATGAGCTAGATACCTTCTTTAATTTTTAGTCATTTGTTTTATTACTCATGCTTTAGATTATAAACAATTTAAATTAATCTATACAAATAATTTACAAGATATTCAAGGAACACAAAATAGCGGCGTTGGATGCTTGGCAAACTTAAGTCAGTTACTGCTTTTCCCGCTCCCGCTCCCGCTCCCTGTCGCGGTCCCGATCCCTTTCCCTTTCACGTTCCAGCTCCCTTAGGTAGAGTTGCTGCTGCTGCTGCAGGAAGTGCTGCTGCTGCTGCTGATGCTGCTGCTGCATCAGCTGCTGCTGTTGCGGACTGAGGGCGGCAGGGGAAGCAGGACCACCGGCGCCGTGCTGGAGGAACTGCTGCTGGTGCTGGGCCAGCTGCTGCTGGAACTGCTCCCGGAGTCGCTGATGCTCCTCGGCATCAATCTCGCTGCCATAGTCGTCCATATCGATCACCTCGTCCTCGTCGTCGTCCTCCTCGATCTCGTCGTCCTCCTCTGGATCTTCAGCATCTTCGTAGCTGTGCTGGGAGCCGGAGCCGTCATGCTTGCCGTCGTCCTCGCCATCGCCTGTGCCACCGCCACCCGAGGAGCTGCCCTTGTTGCTCTTGGTGTCGCTACTGCCATCGCCCTCCTGCTGCATCCGCTTGTGCTTGGTCCGGCGGTTCTGGAACCACACCTTGACCTGCCAAAAGGATACAAATTATAGTACTATTTAAGATACTTTTACATTTGATTTCTAAGCTAGCCCCCACTTAGTATCAATATATTTCCCTGGTGCACAAATCAGGGAACAATAAAGCTTGGGATAGTCTCTGTACTGCAACCCTTTCGACTGGCCTTTGTTTTCCTTTTTTTTTCGGCAGGTCGTAAATAAGTTTAACGAGTCTTTTAATTCTATTTACGGCCTGCCTCCCAGCTATGCCCCGGGGGTGCGCCGGAGTCAAGTGCCATTCCCGTTCCCGTTCCCGTTCCCATCCCCTAACCTCCAGTGCCGCCCCTCGCGGCTCTAATAACTCAGTAACTCCGGCACTTCTTGGGCTAACGACCAGACGACATGCAATCACTTAACCCTAACCCCCGGCCACGCCAAAGGGTTTGAACGTTCGAACGGGCGGTGGCCAAAAGGGGTTGCTTATTGAATTTGATGCGCATTAAGAGAGCAAGGGCCCAGGAGCTAGAATATATACCATGTTCAAGTTCTTCTAAAATAACTATACGACTGAATAGACAAGTTAATGATGGTAACGTTAGTGTTTAATTGTTCTCTTTATTGTTTAATTAATTAATTCTAACTATTATGGAAGAACCAATTCCATCAATATTTTTGCTTGACTTTCCCTCCACAACTCACCTGCGTTTCGGTCAGACTGAGTCCTTGGGCCAACTGCTTGCGCTCTGCTCCCACCACGTAGTGGTTGCCCTCGAAGGCGTGCTCCAGCTTGAGCAGCTGCGTCGGAGAGAAGGCGGTGCGAACGCGTTTTGGTTTGCGGAATGGTTGGAACAGGAAATCTGCAAGAGGATTAAAGGGATTTTTTTAAAAGAGATTTCTTAAGTAATTTAGTTATTAATTTATTGTAAATCAATGTATAAAGTTTTGTAAGCTGTTATATATTTATGGCATCCTATTAGAGTGTCCCAGGACCCTCTCTCTCTCACTGCCAATTAGATGACGCTGCGTCCCAAATTGCTGATTATGAATTCCGCGAATGCCGCTGGCCAAAGGAAGCCGCACGGCACACTTGGCCCACCTTGCCCCCACCTTACCCTCACCTCCACATGTTGCACAACACAACACGCTCATTACAAAACAATAAACAAATTTCCAGACATGGGCCACCGGAGCGAACACAAAGGGCTTCTGGTTCGTGCCGCTGTCGGCGCTGTGTCCGGGCCATGTCCCGGAATCGGAATCGGAATCGCTGATAAGGCCAAAACAATTGGCCAGCTTGGAGCTCAGCTGGCCTTCCTTTTTTCCCTGGACGCCAAGCCGAACACTTTAGCGCGCCTAAAAGCCGCCAACGACGCCTCTTTGGGAGGAGCAGCAGGAGCTGGCCATTGTTCTCCTCTCTCCATTCCATAGGCACAACGTGATATTTTGACGTTTATCACGATTTCTGGGGAGCCCAGCTCCAGCTCCTCCAGTTCCCCCCCAGCTCGCTTTTAGCCAACTGCAAGCTGCCGCTTTTGCGCCAAGAGTTAACAAATTTTCAATTGAGCCACAATTTGAATATTGATATGCGGCAGAGGCTACTGTGCGCGATCCAGCCGAGATTTCTGGAAGAAGTGCAGAGGAACCTCTTTGGATTTTGAGAGAATTATGATAGTTTTATTTTTAGTTGGTGCTTATGCAAAAATTTATTAAATTAAAGTGTAAAAAGTATTATTTAATTTAGCATTAATTTACTTATTAATCAAGCAACCTTATTATCGCAGGATCAGTTTGTTGCAGTATCATTTGTTTATCTTTTCCTGACCCTAAGCTTTAAGACAAACAAGACCTTGTTGTCTTTAAAATTTATAAATATCCGATATGACTTTGTATAACTAGAAAAACAATCGATGTTTGTGAGCAACTGTCATTTTAAAATTCCACCACAAATTTCAATAAAGATCATTGCTCGCTACCCTAGAATTTTTGTTTTTACAAGACACTTCTAATCCCAGTGCGAAATCTGATCCCAGCTCAGCATTGTTGGCCTAACCAGACTTGTTGTAATATCATTTGGCAACAAGGTGTGCCAATTACTAAATAAATATTGACGTAGCAGGATCGAATCGAACCTATTTTGGAGGCAGGAAGTCCCGAGTCCGCACACAAAACAGTGGCTAAGCCACTGGAAAAATAAACAGCTAATAAACAGAAAGGAAAGGGCGCGAAGCTATTAGATGCAAGGAAAGAATGTATCTTGTATCTGGCAACTCGTGCATTGTATCTTGTTAGCTCAGAACAAAGGACCCAGCAGCCGGAGGGACACCAGAACTTGTCAGTTCGACACTTCATAAATGCAGCCTCGAGCCATTGATGGGCCGATGGGCCGAGTATCTGACAGATGCGACTGACTGACTGACTGACTGCTGGATGCTGCGGCTGGCTGTGTCGTGCGTGCCTGGTTTTTGCTATGAACTTGACAAACGATTGTCGGAGGAAGCCAGTCCCTGCAGCCCGATGAGTGCTCTAGTTTCTGTTCTTTTTTTTACGAATCGCTTGACATTTGTTACATTTGACAGCTAACAATGTAGCTACAAGATACACGACTGCCCAGCGCCTTAGAAGTGTCACTACATTGGTGTCTTCTGTACACAGCGGGAAATCTCGTAACGATCTTGTATGAAAACTAAGTGGAGAAGTTGGCAAACCTTTCATGATCATCTCTTCATATTCAGAAGTCAAAAAGAAGCGCAGAAATATCTGTTGATGTAGAAATGTAGAAGTCCCATTTTCTTTTCGTGTAATTCCATAATTGATAAGGCCTCCGCTCTCACAATGGCCACTTAATTATTTTTTCCTCTAGCTCCGGCAGCTCTTCTCTCAATGAAGTCTGTGCTGTTTTTTTTTTTTAGGTGCGTACACAAAGGAAACCGCCGTGCGAAAATACGCGCAATTGACAATTAATTGATGTGTCCGCTCCCGACTCCCGGCTGCCGGCCTTGTTTGTTGCTGCTCGCCGCTCACTGCTCCTGCTCACACCCTTGTCAGCTGTCATTTTTATATATGTACTTTATTTTTGTATTTTTTAGCCCCTGACGGATCAATGCGATAGCATTCGATTCGTTTTCGTTTGCGAGACTGACTGTCCTGCCCTCTTTGTTCCCTTATTATTTATCACTTATTTTAACGTTAACGCTGTGCAATTGTGTTCTGTTTGCTTTTTTATGGAGTTAGGGCCTAATTCTTATGCTCTCATGATTTTTTCATTAATTTATTGCATTCCGCGAGGACGTTGGCCCGAAATCGATAATTGAAATCAAACGCCGTGACAGGCGATCGAAATGATGGGAATCACCATTTGCAGTTGGGATTTCTTTGTGGGCTTTGCAAAAGGAAATAATTATATTAGTATTATCATTTTTTGAATTGTTTATCATTATTTAATCATTATTTAAATGGGGAGGCTATTTAAAAAAATCTCCTGAAACTTTAAGAGACTAAATTAAAAATATAAAAAACTGAATTATGTCATGAAAGTTTCGCCAAAAAACTCTATAATTTACTGTGAAATTATTTCACGTTTCAGTTCCACAGTTCGTTCAAAAAGTAAACTCAATTATTGAACAAGCAGTCAGCAAATATAGTCAATGGAATTCCTGTATTTGTTTTAAGCTGTCACAAATAAAGTTGACTTAGCTGGGAAACTAGTTTTTTTTTCTGAAAATGAGCTTTTTCAGTAACAAAATAGTTAGTTTAATTAATGTTTTAAACAGGAATTTAATTAATTTGAAACCGTAAGCGTATTTAATTGGAATTAATATCAATTCTTTTTAGTTGAAGGGCTTCCCCTATTATTATTTAAAACTAAAATAAAAAATATGAATGGAATAAGACTTTCATAGCTCGGTCAAAAATGAAAGAATGCGTTATTCGAAAGATTTTCTGTGTTAGTTTTTAATTGATTTATAAAATTATTTTTAGACATATTTAGACATTTTTTACGATGTAAACCCTTATAAAATTTTGAAAAGTGAGTTAATTTTTGTTTGTTAAAATAATTTAATGTATTATCAATAGTATATTTTGATTTTATTTGCTAATCGAATTATATATGACTTTTGCTACTAGGTTGCTTATTGGTCCTCAAATGTTAAAAACAAAACCAAAAAAATTTGCCTTCTAGGGACCTTGAATCAACTTTATTTCATTATAATTTTAATGGACAAATCAATGTTTAAAATAATCCAAAAAAAGCATTTATTTCGATTCGAAAAGTTTTTCTATGGCAGTAGAAATCTTAAAAATACTAAACTATAAATACCTAAAATTACAATACCCCTCCAACGCTACAAAAAGATCAAAACTAGAACCTTTAATTACGTTTGCGTTAATCCCGATCTAATATTCCAGAGATCTAACCCTTTTTTAAACTCCATTAGAAGGGCAACGCCCAGAAAAAGCATCAGCAGCACGTGCAGTCCAAATTGAGTTACTGACGCATCACTATCCCCGGATCGCGATCCCCAAGCCCAGGTAACCTGGCATTACTCACACTCGGGTTACAAGACAAACGGAGAAGAGGAAAACATTTACAATTAATGAAATCGTTATGCGAAACATTGACATTTCACGTTCATAAATCAAGCGAAAATTACGGGCAGAAAGCGAGAGAGAAAAGGCAGAAGCCGCGCGGGAAATGGGAAAAAGGGAGAAAATAATGAAACGGCGTACAACATAATTAAGGCGTAACGGGGATATGTACACTTCAGCAGGTGAAAGGTGGCGGCCTGTGTGAGTGTGCCGAAAATTATTTCCAACTACAAGCCCCAAAAAAACTCAACACGAAAAAACTAGAAAAAAAAACATGGCAGAGTCCGGGAAATAACATGGCATGAAAATTCAAATGAAAATAATTATGAGAGCAGCGCAGAAAAAAAAATAATATAAAAATGTGGCTAAAGAGTAATAAATGACATTGTTTTTCGAGATGCGCTTGCGGTTTCTCTCCATTTTCTATCTGTTTTTTATATATTTTTTTTTGTTCTTGAGTTCTTTGCTTGGTTGCCCCAAAACCTCAATTAAAAACGCATTAACATTTCACTCGTTGCACTCTTTATGTGTGTACAGAGAGAGAAATTTAAAGAGAAATCATATAAAAGCAAATTTAAAAAGTAAATTAATAAAGTATTTATCGGTTAACTTTCTAATAAACATAATAATATAAACATTTCCATGCTAACTATTGACTCTTAATCTTTAGGCATAAGTTTGGCTCGTTATAATTTCTTAATAATAATAATAGAAATAATATTTATCGGACTCCCTGGCATGTCTCTTTTGCCCTCTTACAAGTGCTTTTCTTGCAGTGCATCCGTTACACATACGCCGCATGGGCCCGGCAACTGGCGCCGTCTGTTGGCCATTAATGGTGATTCTCCGCAACTCCGCAACGCACTCTCGCACACACTCGCACACACTCACACACTCGGCTGGCCATTTAGGTACGCTGCTTGACCTAACGATGTGTGTAATGTTGTTTAAACAATTTAATTAAAATGTAATTTGTTTGGAAATAGTTATCAGAATGGGTTTGGTTCGGCTCAGCCGGGACTGCCACTGCCTTTCTCCCGACCGACCGACTGTCGCCGGGCCTGTGCCCTCCGCTGCTGATGATGATGATGAGGCCGATCCACGTCTAATTAACTTGTAATAAATGTTTGCCATTTGCTTATTTAACTTTAATTATATACAAGAGCGGCAACAGCAGCGATAACTGAATAATTGCTTGATTGAGGCTCTCTACTATATAATGGCGGCGGGAGAATCGGTTCGGATCGGCTCGGGGTTCGAATATGAGCTCTAGGTGTGGTTTCTCTGCCTCTTTCAGCGGCCATTTGAAATGGCCATAATGACTAGAAGAATTCCAGTTTGCGAGAGGGAAATGTATTTACCAAAAACTGGTATCTACATTTCAGGTTTTAAGCCAACATTAAGCTCATTAAATCCATTCAAAAATATATGAAAATGTATTATAATTTTTAGCTTTTGCGAATATTAGTCAACTGATTACTTTTTATTTGAATTATAATTAATAAGATTTAAAGCAATAATGAAATTAGTTAAACCATTGTTCTGGTTCTAGTTTATTTATTATGGATCTCTAAAAGTGCAATATTTTTATTCACGTAAATTACCATTAATTTATATGTTAATATAAGCAAGTCTGTAATAATTTAAGTACTTATTACACTTTATTAACTTAAGTTGCCATAAATTGATTTACTGCCCCTTTACAACCGGTATTTTTCTTTTTTTAAATGTTCATTCTAAATAATAAATCAATTATTCGTAATTGTTGAGTTCTCTCGATAAGCTTACAAGTGCTTCAATCAACTGATTTTAATTGTTTAAAGTACCTAATATGCATATGTTAACAATTTCTCACGTCGGAAAATTGACTTTAAGAGAAGACCTATAATTACGAGAAGTATTTAAAGTTGAACCCATTGAAATCGAGTTCTTTAATTTAGTTAAATTACTCAAACCACTGTTTAAGGATTTAAAATCTTTAATTAAATAGAGGTCGCTCTCTCAGTACTTTGTAGTAAACAAATACTCAGTTTTAACAACACTAAAAACTTCTTAAACATTTTATTTTAAGCCATAATATTATATATCTATTCGGTCTAAAAAGATTATCTTTTTGGATGTACTTACTGCCCGGGAAGCGTGGAAAAATGCGTCCGTGCCGGCTGAGAAGCCACGGGTAGAGCGGATAGCTGTCGCGGATGAGGTGTGGAGCCGTCGCGAAGGGATGATGACCGTGTGACGGCGGATGGCCGGGATGCGGACCGCCCGGAAAGATTCCGATGGGCAACTGGCCCGGAGGCAGATGTGGGGGCGGGCCATGTGGCGGCCCGGTTGGCACTGGGGGATGGGGGTGCTGCTGCTGCTGCTGTTGTTGTTGCTGCTGCTGGTGGTGATGAGCCAGTGCAGCGGCCATTTGGAACTGTGCCGCAAGGAACGGGGGCGGTGGTGGATGCGGCGGCCCGGCCGCTACCCGCACCGCCATCGAGTTCGGCGAGGTGCGGTTCTGGATTAAAGCTAGATTTGGCGCCGGCAGCGGCATGGGACGGATGAGGGTTCCTGGCGGAGGAGGAGGATCTCCAGCGGATTGCGGGGTGGCGCCAGCGGCCTTTGCTCCTGCACTCGGAGACGTGGACGCTGGCGTTGGCGAGCGGCTGGCCGGCGACCTCGGCGGACTGCGTGATCTGTCCAGGGAGTCCCGGCGCCGACAGTAGATGAATCCGCGTGGCGACCGCGTGCTCGTGTTCCTGGGCGACGCCGGACTCTCGCTGCGCGTCGCCGGCGAGGATATCACGCTGATCCTCAGCGGAGCAGCCGGAGTCCGAGCGGTGTCCGCTCCCACGATCGAGTCGATGCTGAAGGCCAACTTGGGCTTGCTGCTCACGGAGGTGGTGGCACTGGACACGGGCACGGGCACGGATGTGGAGGAGGCAGCAGCAGCAGCAGCAGCTGTGGCAACGGAGGAGCTGCTGCTGACAAAGGGACTCGTCGGCGCCATGGGCAGCATGTTGAACGTTTGACGGCCGCAGGTGACCATTTGTTTGACGGTTTAATTGATTAAAAAAATAAATAAACTACAGTTCAACTTCTCAAAACTTGAACTATCGCAAGTTGAAGTCTCTGCAAGTCGAATTGGGTTGTAAGTACATGGATTTTATGTTCTATATAGTCCTGGATTCCATTTAAAATTCGATCGATTTCTTAGGGAGTTTTAATTGAGAAAGTAAAGAGAATACAAGGTAATTCTAATGGTTGTTTTACTTCTATAATTTGAGGATTCTAAGCATTTCAATTTGTCAAAACAATCGATTAACAAATTCCTTACAGAGTGATCGAAATCGGTAATGGAAACCGGAGCTGCATATGATATTAATTTTATTGTATTTATTCGCTCGCGTACAGTAGTCACTCGCTGATAAACACACACGCACTTTCCGCGGACGACTGGGGCACTAGATAAACTGGATCACTGGATGGCCAGTGGCATTCGCATCGGTATCGGTATTGGCGGTATCGGTATCGGCATCCGCAATGTAATGCTCCAGCGGTCGGCATCCGTCGGCAGCTTGACATTGATAAACTGGAGCGGCGGTGGCGACGGTGACGGCGCGGCGATCCAAGCGTGACGTGACCGTACCGCTTCGATAAACGATTGACGGCGGCGATTGACTGTAACGGTAACGAAGCGTCTGCTGCTGAGTCTGCGGTTGCCGCGCTGCCCTGATGATGAGCACTGTCAACGCCATTAGCATTATGGAGCGTCTAAAGGCGCCTAATTGTTCGCTCCACTCTGCCGTGTCTCCCTCTCTCTGTCATTCGGTGGCCTCTCTTTTTTTTGCGGGGGCGTCGGCGAATCGCTGCGTGGCTCTCACGCTGAGCGTTATGGCTCGAGTGGCGTGTTTGAACTCACGGAAGGCTAGTGGGGCCAGTGCTGCTTCTTCTTCCGCTTCCAGTGGAGCCCACAGCACAGCTGTCGTCCCGCTTGCTCGCGGCTGCACTGCGCCTGCGCCAAAGCAGCGCAGAGATAGCTCCCCGGCACACACTCGAAAACCTGCTCAGCTCCACCGAGTGGAGCCACCTCCTCTCTCTCTCTCTAACTCTTTTTTTCAGCATGTGCGAGTGTGTGCGTGGGCCGCTGCTCTCTCCCGCTCTCTTGGCTATTTTTCGCACCAGTTTATGACAGCGAAACAAACAATTTGCGCTAAACAAAACAGCATCATTAAAGCGTTTGTGGTTTTAGTGCCAAGGGGGCTTGAGCGGGGAGACGATGGGGAGCGGGAACAGTGGGTTACCTAGGCTAACGAACAAATAAATAATAAATAATATATTTAAATATTTTGAAACGAAAGTATAACCATACTCGGGCACATCAGGCTTTATTATAATATACTTTTAACATAATAATACTATCACAGTATTGATATAGGGCTTATTAGGTTTTACTAAATTTAATTGGGCAGTTTTGAGTTTTGTTTTCTTTTTAGCTAATGTGCTGAACCATCCCACTGTGCACTGGCATCAACGTCATCGCTTATATTCGTATAGCTTAGACGCCCCGTCGTCAGAGCGAGCCAGGCCATCACACTGCCTGCCCCCTTTCCACTCACCCACTTCCAGTAATCCCTCCAGTTTCCAGTCCCGTGCCCCTTTGGATGCTTCACCGCTTGGAATTGGCTCGAATTGGCATCTGCATGATGTTGGTCGAGAGGGCATTTGAACACGAAAATGGGCGGTAACTTGGTTTCTACACCTTCTGCTCCATGCCACCGACACCGACACAGATACTCTGGCGCACTCACAGATACATATGCATCTGCAGTTGTGGCAGTTCCTGGCCAGCTTTGGGATTCAGTTTCAGCACTCATCCTCGTCCGCCGGCTGTGAGTTGTGAAAATAAACACCTCGTTAAAGATGCAGGAGGAGGTATAAAACATGCAGCGCCAACATAGGTAAATATACACACAGATGCACTCTCTGCTGGCCATGAATGGATGTTGGCCGAAAGGAGGTGGGCTGGCTGGCTGGCTGGCTGGATGGCTGGATGGCTGGAATAAATTGACGTGCGCTTGGCTGGATTTGTATGCATCTAGATAAGGCTTCCCCCGACGCGTCGATTCGATGGAGGAGCACACAGTTGCTGCCTCAGATGCAGCTTGTATCTGTATCTGTATCTGTATCTGTATCCGTGTGGCACCTCTGGGTGCGGTAATTGTAATTGGTTTTTGCTCTTTTATTTCTGTATTTTCTGCATTTTCCCTCCCATCGCACAGACGCAGGCCTCACGTTTCGGGATAAATCATTTAATTAGTCAGACAATGAGCTCGGGGAGAGCGCTTTATGGCCGCTCCATCACGCGAAAGGTTATCGATCGCCAATCAATGGCTTTCGGGGCGGATTTTTTGGCATTTACCGCACTTGATATACGGCCAGAAGGTGGGTCCACACAGAGATAAGGGAGAGTAAACTTTTTCCTTGCCTCAGTCCATGCAAGTTAATGGCGTTTAATATTGCGAATCGAAAAAAGTGAGCAGAAATATGTTCCCTGATATAAGGCCAGATCCTTAAAATAAATCATAAATTATTTAAGAACATAGATGTTTTGCGATCAGTGATATTAAGACAACAAAAAAGACTGTTTAACTACAAATATATAAGCAAATCAAGTAAAACAAAAACATATAGAAACTTAATTCTTAAATAAATAATCCTAAATAATTAGTTAAGGGCTTAATTATGAATTATCTAAAATTCCCTCATAGTACCCCTCTTAAATTAACCCACAGTAACCACTTTATATACTGTTTAGTCGATTAGCACAAGTACTATTTTGCATTTAAGAGCAAACTAATTAAAGTCGCCCAAAATGACCGCCTCTTTCAATGGAAGAGTGCTGTTGTGTCGCTTTCCCATGCGCACATGGGCAATGCGTTCCACAAGTGAAGTTTCCTTTCCATTCCATGTTCCACAGCAGTGCCGGCGAGCGAGATAAAATAAACAGGCGGCCCAGCAGCTGTCGGTGATTGGCTGTTGGCCGTATCTGCGTGGCGGCGAGCGAGACAAAGATACGTGACAGCTGCTAACAAGGGGTTGCACCATTGGAGTGAGCGGCCGGGCGGCAGAGCAGGAGGAGGGGTGTGCCGCAGCAGCATATAAATCCAATTCATTTAATAATTGCCAACGAGATGGAGCTCATTATCAGGAGTACTTTGCACGGCTTTGCCAGAGATACTCGCCGGGTGGCGTCGAGGAAGGGGGGGAGAAGGTGGTGCTATCTCTCTCACATGGAGAGGGAATCTGTCTATTATATGCCAGCAGTATGGAAATATGCAGAAATCTTAGAGATACCCTATTGATTTTAGGTACAAAAATATCTTTAAAATTTATCTAATATCCTATCCATGAGATACCGTTCCGAAAGAAGATTCTAGGATTTTTTTGCTACCTTTATTTGGTTTAAAAAAATATTTAATATATTTTATTATTATATATGACCAACTTTAACTTTTAAGAATATTATAATTGCTTGAAACCTCTAAAAGTTTTGTCCTCATGCACCACTGTTCCAATCTAATCCGCGAGAGTATCTGCCAGATACTCAGGTACTGTATCTGTAAGAGTTCGTCTCGGTAGAGTTTTTTTTTTATTAGACTCGCAAAGGGAGGCCCAGGGAACCGAGGCCGTGGCTGAAGTAGACACTGATGCGCGATGATGGCGACGGCTATTCAGTGTCAATTAAAACAGCTTCGCGTCTGTGTGGACTCTGCGATTGCCAGATGCGGGGATGGGATGGGGATGGGGATGAATGTTTAGCGAAAGCATAATTGCCACAAGGGTTGGCCACTCCGCCATTCCAGAGACCAGACAACAGACACCAGACGACAGACCACCGCCATCTCTTTCGCTGCCATCGCTTCGTGTTGACACAGCTAATTGGCTTTATTTGTTTTAATAATTGAGCATTTTCGGCACTGATTTAATTAAAAATTTCCACTGGCAATCGAAAGGGTTTCCGGTCGTGACACTTTTGTGTTTGTCTGGCCGAAACGGAAGTTGAAATTGAATTTTAATAGCGCGGATTTGGTGCACAGAAAACAACAACATTTTGGGTCTCAAAGGGTTTATTTTTAAATAAGATCCTTCTAGAACAAATAATTCTATCAGTTTTAATACTTTTCCGGTGTTTAAGTTCCGTTTTGGGTTAATCGCGGAGACTTAATCAAATGCCAATAAATATTTTGCAACTATTTGCGATGCTTAGTCGCAGATCTCAGATCAGTTGCGATCAGAACATCGTCGGTGGAGGATCACGACAAATCCTTCCCGAACTTCAGCCTGTGGAAATCCGCGGGATCTGGCCAATGGATCTGGACGAGGATCTTGCTCCGCGGATCGCCGCATTTAATCCAATTATCGATGCCTTCGCGTCCACTGACTCGGCAGAGAGCTGACTCTCGCTCAAATTGTGGGCGGGTGACGGGATGATCAGGTATCAGAAGCCAGGTAATTCGTTCCCAGAAAGTGGGAGAGGGACGACGCGGCAGAGAGAGAGAGAGAGAGTGTGTCGCCGAGCTCCGTTGATTAATTAAAATTTCGAACAGCTCGCAAACGAGGGCCATTATTTAATGAGTTTTTTATGAGATGTCAGGTGTGGCAAGTCTCTGACATGCACAGTTAAAAAATGGAGCAGAGTTATGTATTTGCCTTTTTTATTTATATATTATATAAAATACACTTACTACCAGCTTTAAAAGAGATTAGTACATAATATTTTTCTTCCCATTTCATCTTAGTTTATTAGAATTAAAAAAGGAATTTATCGAATTAGATCCGACTTTTTCCTGCCGTGTATCTCAAGTGGGTTTGGCAATAATTGTATATGGAATCGTGGAGATTTGGATATGGCGATCGAGGCGCGACAACTGCCGCAAATTATCGCAAATTTGCGCGGTTCGTGGGATGCAAGCGAAATATTTTATGGCCTCATTATGCAAATGCGAATGGCTGTCGTGGAACGAAGGACGGAAGACAGATCGGAGATCGGGAATCGGGGATCGGGGATATAGCGATGATATGGCGCAGGTAAGATGGGCAGATTGGCGGATCGGGGCTTCAATTAGACACGCTGGCCGCCCGGAAAACCGCATTGAAAGTACGCCCAGGACCTGCCCCGACAGTTCGATAATTGCGGTAATGCCGATAATCTGTTTCTGGGCAACCTTCGCCCTTCCGCCCATCCCGAGACCGCGACCCAGCCCCTAAGTGTTGGTCAGGCCGAAAGGATTCGTCCTGTTTGTTCCTGGTTCCTTGTCGCACGCTGCTGCATCGATAATTGGATTAAATCGCAAGAAGGTCCTTGCGCGAAGATCCGCGCTAGTCCCGCGCTGATCTTTGGATTTCCAGCGCACAAATTCCGAGTTAAGTTCGAGGATTTGCCGGCCTAAACACGCGCTGATCATGTGTGGCTCTATTGTCGGTGGTTCTCCGGAAAACGGCTCCTGATCCCCCCAGAGATCCGACGATCTGTCGCTACTGTGTCCTAGACTAACTTCTGCCTCTGATCTGATCTTTGAGCTTCGCAAATCCAAAATATTTTGTGACACTTAATGGGGGCGATTGCACCAAAATATTTTGTAGATTGGCATTCGATATAGAATTTGTATTTAAAAATTTTGTAAAGAAATACATTAAATTACATAAATATACATTTATTTTAGTTCAATTTAAGAGGCTTTAAAAATAGCAAGCAACATTTTCCTAGCTGCAAGCAATAATGAATCCACGAAACAATTTATTTTTGGTCCATGAACACTTTGGCTATTTTTGGGAGGCTTCATAAATTTC
Organism: Drosophila watanabei; assembly: GCA_008042575.1. NCBI lineage: Eukaryota > Metazoa > Arthropoda > Insecta > Diptera > Drosophilidae > Drosophila > Drosophila watanabei. The sequence continues at coordinate 17,874 of VNJS01002973.1, read as the reverse complement.
ATTGAATTTTTGATTGAGGGAATATTTTTGTGTAATTAATGAAATGATAAACAGATTTTCCACATTAGGCACTCGGGCACTTGAGAGTCGCCATTAGACAAATGGCCAGCACATGTCGGCCGGGGGGAAGATGTATCCCTTTGCCCCACTCATCCTTTAGACAAATCGCTGCTCATTAATATATTCACTCATCATCGCCGGCAAATGCACAAGTCATAATTGCAATTGCACTCTGACGGCGCTGATAGATACAAATGGCGCTCCCCTATACTATATTTTTCCCTGGCCTTGTGCTCCCTCTCCCTCTGCCAGTTTTTCGGGAAACGCCTTCGCAGACACACAGTGGAAAATGTTGCGTGAAAATTACAAGCAGCTGGCGGCTCAAGGCGCGGGGACACTCTATGTCAAGGCAGCCACAGGAGCAAGGGTCTTTGCCGTACAAAAGACATTTGTCAACACCCCCCACTTAGGGGCGCAACTCCCCCAAAAAATGCAGCAATGCTGCCTGGCAGTTCAATATTTTGACGCTTGAAGTTCAATCCTAAAAAAGGAATGCCATGTAAATCATAATTCGGGGAGCACACGAATGCACTCAGGGAAAACAATGTGCTAGTTTTTGTTTCAATAGTTAGAAATAAAATAAATATAAATATTTTCCTTTCGATATATTTAGCTATACGGTAGCCAACTCATATTTACAACTAAACCTTATACACTACTTTACTGCTTTATTTTTCTACAGTGAGTTAAGGATATTTTTTACCAGTGCTTCTCTGAATCTGAATCCGAAACAGAATCCGCATCTGCATCTGCATTTGAGCGTAGTATGCAATAGGAAAGTGTTGATAGCTGCACTTAGCCGGCAGATTCAACCCGTTCGCGGCTAATTGGGTGCGAACGTGCGGCAATTAGTTGGACTTGGAGTGCCTCACGAATGCAGCAGCAGAAGCGGACAGCAAACAAGAGGCAACATCCAGTATCGGAGGCACGACATCGTGAGGCTGCTGGCATCATAATCCCAGCATCCCAGCATCCCATGATGGCGCCATGCTGATCACCGAACATCGATCCAGCGATCGGCGATCCACCGATCCATCGATCCACCGATCCACTGATCCACTGATCCACGCTGATCTCGCAGCGATTACCGACACAGAAAAGCGTGTTGTAACGGTCCCGCGTTTTCCCCCAAAAGAAAGTGTCAGAGTCGTTCCCTGATTGCCGGTTAGTCAATCTGTGGTATCTGTATCCAAACTGTTAAGCTCTTTGGCGCCATCGCACTTCTGCTTTCCCATGATTTATTTACGCACATGTATCTCTACCCGAAAAAAAGCTCGAATACCGAATACAGATACAGATACAGCCACGGATTTATGTTTTATTGGGGCCTGTGTGCGCGCACAATTAATTCGTGTTTCGTGTCTTCGACATTTACAGAATGTTTTGCTTAATTTGTTTCGTGTCGGGGTTTGTTCTCTGGGGGGACAAGGGGGTGCGCAGATTGGTGGGTGTTTCCTGACAGTTTTCGGGGCTTGTCGCTCATTAGTCGGGGCTTAACACACACACACACTGCCACAAAATTCGAGCAAGTGGTTGGGAGTTTGCGGTGGGGTTTGTTCTGTATTTGGGGGGAAGTTCGAGCAGTTTCGGTGGGTGTGTTTTTACCTCTTAACTCTATGGGGTGGGACAGAAATAAAACCTCATGATAATAATAATAAAATTAAATTAAAAAGGAACAAATTTATCTAGATATTAAGCAAACTTATAAAGGAGTTTCTACATACTTTAAAGTATAACCTTTACTTGATTAAACAGGAACAAAATTATCTATAAATTTGATAAAGTTTTAAAGAAGTTTCTACATATTTTAAGGGACTAACTTTATTTGATTTAAAAGGAACACATTCATCTATAAATTTGGTAAAGTTTTAAAGGAGTTTCTGTAAAATTAAAAAGAATTACTTATTACTAGATATTGTTGATGAACCTTAGTACATAAGTATTCATTCAATTTATTCGCTTTAACTATTAATTTTTGTTCCCAGGCAAGGTCTGTGAATGTTGAATATGTCACGTTGTTACTTTATTTTTTGCATTTCTCAATGCCTTCAAAATAGTATCTAAAGTCAAAGCCCAGCTTCCATCCTGACCGTGCCAGAGTCCATTCCGGAGACAGTTTCATTGTCACAGCCCTCGGGCTGATCTGATGCCTGACTTGAGCCAGTCTTTGTGCTGCCGTGCGGCGTGTTATTCTTTCATTAGGCATCGGTTGTTGCAACTGCTCGACACTCGAATTCGGGGGCTGGATGTGCCGGGATTTGCATATGACCCGGCTGGCAGACCTCATTTCTTCTCCCCTGACAGCGCCAGAGCCGCGAGCTGTGAAAAGTGACTCGGCTTCGATTCGGATTCGGATTCCGATTCCGGACAAACGCAAATTATACATCAGGTGCAGTAGCAGAAGCAGAAGCTGGAGCAGCACAGTAATTGCTGCCATAATTGCAGCAAGTGGATTCGTTTGCCATATCATATACCCTCCAGTTATGAGCAGGTTAAACTGCAGCATTTTTGTGGCTGGCCACTGGTTTGGGGCATGCAACCAGGCCGCTCGACGTAGATCCACCTCATCTGGTCCAAATTGGAGCAGCAATTGCAGTGGCAGCTCGCAATCTGCATGTGTAATAGAGTCAAGCCAACTAATTTTTGCGGCAATTTGTGCTTGGGAAATCCATGCATCCATGCGGAATGGATAAACGGTGGCAGGGACTCACCGATAGCCACAGCCACAGTCACAGCCTCTCCTCTTCGAGGCCGCCGAGAAATTAACGAGTGATGGACAGACATCCGAGTCCGACTCCAGCTCCAACTCCAAGTCAGTCTGCAAATGCATGCAAACTTGGGGGGCGATCTCTCTTTCGCTCGGATCGCTCGCTCTCTTTCTTGTCATGTTATTAGCAGCAATTTAAGCAAATAATCAGTGCAACTTGCCAGACGTACAGGGGGGGGGATGGGGATGGCCTCTCCCCACAGGGGGAGGTAATGGGGCAGGGGCAGGGGCAGGGGCTCCCGACGGGGACACAGGGGCGGGGTCAACGCGTGACTTGCGGTTGTGGCTGTGACGGTGGTTCTCGCTGCTGCTAGCCAAAATATGTCGGGGCCACATGCAAATGTTAGTCAAATGCACTGAAAAATATATATGTTATGTACCACTAAAAATATACTACTGAAAATATATGCAATATAAGGAATTTAAAGAGAAATTTGTACATGTTAATTGTTGGCAAAATGAATCATTGAAAATATTACAACTGATTCAAAAAAGCAGTCATATAAAAATTAATATAATTTCTGTGTTAGTTTTATATTCATACAGAATTTAATGCTTTAAAATTTAATATTTGTTTTGAATTTTTTACACTTTTAATGATAATAAAAATTAAAAATAAATGCTTAACATTTTTTTACCCAGCAGACATGGCTAGATCGATTCGGCAGTTGATGCTAATGAAGAATATATACACTGATAAACAAAATAAATTCTTCTTTCAAGATTTTGTGCATTCTAAAATTAAAATATTGATATAAGACCAAATAAATTAATGTAAACTTCCAGAAATTCGTGTTTTAATAATACACACAAAAAGACTTTAAAAAAATATACAAAAATCTTCATAGAAGAACAAAATATGCTTGCGCTACTTCCGTAACCAAAAGTCATGAAAAATGAACAAAAGTTTTTAACGCTTTTATTAGTGTATGACTCTATTACTATATACTCTAAAAGGCTCTAAAAATTCCTTCATATTTTGTATAAATATATAAAATATAAAGATATTTCTTCAGTGTTTGTGTAAACACAAAAAGACTTCAAAAAAATATAAAAAAATCTTAACAGAAGAACTAAATATGCTTGCGATACTTTCGTAACTAAAATTCATGAAAAGTGCAGAAAAGACTTGTACATTTTTGTTAGTGTTACGCTCTATTACCATATATCACTCTTCAAGGCTCTAAAAATTCCTTCTTGTTTTGTATAAATATGTAAATATAACATATATTCCTTCAGTGTATCCAAATCTAAAACAACGAAAAGATAGATTCTACTACCGAGTAGTTAGCTGACTGAGCTTTTTTTGGACACTGCAACGAGCTGCTGCGGCTGCTGCTGCTGGGTGATGCTGGGTGATGCTGGATAATTTGCATTCCGTTGCGGATTGCAACTGTTATTTTGCGCCTTGCGCCTCTCACGATCTGGGGATCTCGGATCTCGGATCTCGGATCTTTCGGCTTGAAATCTGCAGAGCTGCTGCTGCTCGGCAATTTGGAACAGTTTGCTGTTACTTTGTAGCTCTTTGGCCCGATGCTTTTCTGGGGCTGCTGGCGAGTTTTCACAGTTGATTTACCCCCGGATCCCGAACCTAGTCTAGAGGTGGCAGGAGGGCTGGAGTAGAGGAGTAGATCGGTAGTTTTATTTACAAAAATTAGCACAGCTTTGCTTGTTCACGGCGCCCAACTTAAGTGCGGCTCGAGAGTCCAATTTCGGAGTCCGACTCCGAGGTGAGCGAGCGTTTTAACTAATTTTCCAAATTGCTTTTATTAGGTTTCGTTTATTTGCATTTTGCGCTTTAATTTTACGGTTGATTTTCCCTTCTCCCTTCCCCTACCCTCTGGACGGGCAAACGTTTAGCTTTTAACCCTCAGCTGCCGTTGTTACGTTGTTGCATTTGTTGTAATTGCAGTTTGAATTTTTCGCAGTGCCAGTGCGAAAATTAGCAGCCGTCCCTTTCTGCCAGCTTAAATGTTGCAATTTTCGAGTCGTAAAAAATGTAAATCCGCAACAAAAGCTGGCCACAAAACAAAAGCAAAAACAAAAATGGTTTGCAATAAAACAACGCTTTTGCTTTGGGTCTTATGCAATCTGAGTCTTTTTTTCGGGGGTTAACTGGTTGGATAACCGCTGAAAGGTCTGATTTTACTCGTTTTTGGCATTGGGAAACCCTTGAAGAGGCGTGTTTTATCTTAAATGAGATCGGATCGCTCAAAAGTCGAGTCTAGGTAATTGTTAAACGGTTTTAATTCCAAAACTACGATGATGATGATGATTATGATGATAACTATGAGTTATACCAAATCAAAATAATTTTAAACAAAGCTCTGATTGGTTTGGGTTCAAAAATAATTATTGCCTAATAATAAACATCCCTTTTTTTTGGGTTTTAATTTTAAATATTAAATACATTCTCATAAAGGCAGATTCTTCCCTGGAAAATTATTCTGCTCTTTATCGTTCATATGCAATCGTTTATCTCAGTGGCTCAATCAGTTAACTGGCTTAGGTGACTCTAAGATGTTCCTGCTCCCTTTTAGCCAGAACCAAAACGCATGTAAATCAACACATAATAATTTAATGCCTGATGCTGCGCTGATTGCAGTGAGATGACTGCACGGAGAGAAATATTCAGAGCTTAAAAATGTATTTAGAAAATCGTAATGCTCTAGTCCCAATACCAAGCATCACAGCCAGAACTGGGCCCAAAGCTGAAGCGCGTGCGCTGTGACTTAATTGCTGATTACAAATTAGCGATAAGAGATCCGGATAAATAAATAGGCGGAGGTTGGAGGGCAGCATGGATGGGTCGATGGCGAGAGTCCCTTAATTAAGACATTAACCACTCTGACGGCGCAATCTGGTCCAGATCTTTGGGGGCCAGAAGGGAGCCCGTCCAAATCGCTGACATCCGCTGACAAGTAAACCAAATGGCCAAATTGGAGTGCTGGCGACCGGTTATCAGCGCCCACGTGTCGCCATGGCCCATCGGCAATGGGTAATCGCTGTTCCGGCCATTATTCCCACTTGAACTTTGGGCTTGTGCCGCAATTAAAGTACACCTTCCTCCGATCGATCATCCGTCGACTGCCAAGTCGTAATTGTCGCCACCGGGAGTTATCGATTACCTTCCGGGCTTATCGCCTTATCCGCCATACTCGGCGGAAGTTCGGCTGTCACTTTCGATCCGTAATTATGATCGTCGCCATACTGGACCCGCTCATAAAGTAATTGTCCCGCGGAGGTGTTCGGAGATTGTAAAGAAACGCGTAATTATAAATTCCGAGCGTGCCGTGCGAGATATTTTAATTATTTCCAATTTCAATCGAGACAATCGATGGCTGGGTTTTTTTTTAGAGATTGTTTTCTTTTTGGGATGCGTGACTGCAGGCGGGACTGGGGACAATGGCTAAGATTTATTTTCTATATGAGTGTGGAATGGTTGAATGACATAATTGATGAACTGAGAAGGGAGTGTGTGGAATATTTGTTTAGTTCGGATACAGTTTTAGATAGGAGGAGAATTTTTTGAAGGATAAATATGATTACTTATAATCTTCAACTTATTTTAATGAGAGAACCTATTTAAGAAGTATTTTAACATTTAAATATTTGAATATTTTGCAATAAAATGCTTATGCAACTCAATAATTACCCCCCAAAAACGTAAATCACCTTGATTCCGACACCTCACGGCAATCTCTTCTTGATAACCTTAAAACCGAGATATCTCAATTCCTACACACAATCGATTTAAGTCCCAAAAAAGGCAGCATATGGCCGAAAGCCCCCGCCAGGCACTCGATCAGAAGTTGGCCATAAAATCAAAGAGTCAAATGCATTGGTAATTTGATATTTTCCACAAAAACCAATGCGATTTGCCGTTCCAATCAAACCGCCGAGAGTCGATAAAATTTGCAATAAAATAAATTGGCGTCATCTAAGCAAGGCTAAAATTAAGCCAGGGAGACACCTACAATGTTGGCCAAGGAATTCCCCAAAGCCGCAGTTTCTTTTTCGCACTACAAAGGAGGTGGTGTAAGACAATTTTCATTTTAGCGCCGCGCATAAAACATTTTTTATGGCTTTAAAATCGGCTCAGAGTAAAAGTTACACTTTCCCAAATAGCTTTCTATGTGGCCAGGCGTGGAGCTAAGCCTTCTCTGGGGAGTGCTCAAGGGCCTGGTCCAGGGTCATAAACCAAAAATACCCACCCCACCCCCTGGCAAATGATGCGCCAGTTACAGTTACAGTTACGGCGACACATAGTTACAGAGCTACATAGTTACATAGTTACAGATCCATCGAAATGGGGTCACAATTTATGGGCAAAAGTGCAATATGTCTTCGGAAGGAGGTGGGACTGAGTCCGCAGAGCTGTGAGCTGTCAGGGCATCGCATTTTAAAAGACAAATGCGACGAAAGTAAATAAAAACTGGACCGTCTTGGATTTCGCACACACGCAAAAGGTCAAAATGGTGCGGGACGAGGGATGAGGGGTAAGGGTTTCCGACTAGGCCAACTGACATCCGTACATGACTTGGTGGTGTCCCAGCCGTCGCTGTTGCCCAGCTGTGTGGGCAACACATCTCACATCTCGCATCGTCTTCAGCGTCTTTTACATTACCTCAATTCGACAGCCATGGCGGCCCCTTGGGCAACTTTAATTGGATCGCTCGGTACCAAGTGGAGGCCCAAGACCTCCATTCCCTCCAGCCATTAACCCGCTGCAATTGCAAATTTACGAGCCGGGCGTCAATTAAGTATCGAATTACAACTTGTTTAATGTCAATCTGTCTCGCCCGGTGCCAGTTACAGTGAGCTGTCCAACTATCTGTCCAGACAATTTCAGTCTTGGTCCGAGTGCCCCTCCTCCAGATGAGCCCCTTGCCGGCAAAAGGGCCAAAGCCTTTAGGGAATTGGTTAAAATAGCTTGCCGAAACAAGTAAATATTTTCCTTGCTCAAACTTAAAGATCTTTTTGGGAAGTTAAGTCTATTTCCAAGTGAGGAATTTGAAGGAGTATCTTTGATAATCTAAAGCTTTTCTCGATCTTCTAGAATTCGCATAATTATCAAACAAATTAGCTTGTCAGATCTGATCCCACTCCCAGCCCCATCTTAACCCCATCTCTCTCTCTTAACCCATTAATATGCCACACCTGACCCAAAGCGTGGGCTGCTGACAGTCGGCAATGCGAGTTTTGACAGTTGGTTGGCTACCATATAATACCGTCGTCGGATAAGAAAAACCTATTAGCCGCATAACATTAACGTTCGATTCGAGGCGGCGGCCATGCTTGCCTGGTGACATTTCGTGGCCGATTCATGGGCATAAATCAAAAGCATCGGCGATCCGTTTATGAATCGTCAATTGAGACACCAACCACTAGATGGACATGTGGATTCCAGGGGTTCCTCCGTTGTCACGTTCGAACTGTTAACGTGTTTCAGTGGCCCCATGTCAAGGGGGGACTGGGGAAGGGATCACAAACTGAACAGACGATTGACACTCGCACCTTGTACAATTTTAATTAAACGCTACTGGGTATTGATGCTTTATCTCTTCTCAATTTAATCAATTTTTATAAGCAGACACTCAACACAAAAAAGGTTTTTACTTTTAGAAAAATATATTGGGTTTAAATTAGATTAATTAATTAAATAACATGCATATAAATATACCTTTTTAATGATTTAATTTTAGTTTTTGCAATGTGTATTAAAAGAGCACCTCCAGGAAACGATTGACTTGATGTCATTGATGTATAACCTTATGTGCTCTATATGAGGTTATAAGAACTCTAAGATATTACTCGAACGTCGCTCTATTGCTTGCTTAAAGATATAGATTTTATTTATTGTTTATTGAATGCCATTGAATCAGCTTTATCGAGGATAATCCTTTGGGTTCCACCACCAGGTTCTTTACTAAACCGGACACCAATCCACTCTTTCCTATTTTTATACCCTTGCAGGGTATTATAATTTCAGTCAGAAGTTTGCAACGCAGTGAAGGAGTCATCTCCGACCCTATAAAGTATATATATTCTTGATCAGCATCAACAGCCGAGTCGATCTAGCCATGTCCGTCTGTCCGTCTGTCCGTCTGTCCGTCTGTCCGTCTGTCCGTCCGTTTCTACGCAAACTAGTCCCTCAGTTTTGAAGCTATCTGAATGAAACTTTGCAGATAGTCTTCTATATACTCTCACTCGGACATAAGTCGGAACGGGCCAGGTCGGACGACTATATCATATAGCTGCCATACAAACGATCCGTGAATTTTTAGAAAAAAATTTTTAATTTCACTGTTTTTTAACATATCTTGACCAACTCTCGGTTATGAGCTTTATATATTATTTCAGATTTTAAGATTAAATTTCATAAAAATCGGATGACTATATCATATAGCTGCCATAGGAACGATCGGGAAATTTTTAGAAAAAATAATTATAACTTTGTCAGTTTTCAACATAATTTCTTCAACTTTTAGATACTAGTATTTCATATTTTTTCAGAATTTTGTTGTAAATTTCATAAGAATCGGACGACTATATCAAATACAAACGGTCGGTAAAAAATATAAAACTGTACAAAATGTAAAACTGTAAAAAATGTAAAACTGTAAAAAATGTAAAACTGTAAAATTGTATGAATATGAAAGTAATTCATATTATATTATATTGGGATAGATTAGAATTGATACAATTGGAATCTGCAAGGGTATACAAACTTCGGCGTGCCGAAGTAAGCTTCCTTTCTTGTTTACTTAGTATTTTTCAATTATACTTCTTTTACAATATTAATTAAAGTTTTCTTCGACACATAAGCTCTATTACTTAATTTATTATCAACTTATTTAAAAGTTTTTAGGTCTGCATACTATTTTCTTTCAGTGCACCCACAACTATGTATTCATTGCCTGTCAAGCCAGTATGGACCCCACCCACAACCATCTTGGTCTCAGTTCCATTGACTTTCGATTCTAGGAAACTTTTTAAGCCACAATTTATGCTCGTTTAAGGCGATAAATATAACAGGGCCGCTGTGATTGAAGCTGATTGCATTCCAGCGGACCGTTGACTGACCGCACCCGCTCCCCTGGCCATTTCCCCTCCCCCCGCAGACAGTCATGAGTCAGTGGCCAGTGGAGCAGCTGCAGCCGCGGCGGTAATTGAATGCGTGTCAATTGAATGGCGTCGCTCCGAAACTCGCGCCCATACTCGAAATGCCATATCGCATCGCAATCGCTATAGCAATCGGATTCGGATTCGGAATCGGAATCGAAGTCGGCGGCCATAAATAAACGCTAAAAAGAGCGCTGCGGCAATTAATAACGCTGCAGATTGTTGCAAAATGGCCGCCGCCAGATGCAACTTTACGAGTGGAGAAGACAAAATCGGATAAATACAAAAATATGGGAGAAGCTCTTTTGAATGTACATGGAAGGTACTTGTATTTTATGCTAGTTATAACTACAGTTATCCTTAAAAATTGAAAGAATTTCCAACAAAAGCCCTCCATTGATTTATGCATCCCTCGGCCTGGCATCGAGTTCAAAATTCCAAATCGCATTCGCATTTATTTACACTTTGTGCATTAAGGAAAAGGCTAGGCAAGGGGAGGAAGCACTTGATTGATTAACTGCAATTAAAAGTGCATTTTCCTCGAGTCTCCAAGGTGATGGAAACCGCTAAGAGGGAGGTGCGGCATTTGGGGGTACTTGTGGGCATTAAATAGATTTTTAATTGGGTGTTAAAGGAATGCTGGCGTGATTAATACTTTGTAAAGCCAATGCAAGTTGATTTTGGAAGCTAGAAAATGGTATTCTGCAAGAAACATCTCTCACTCGTTTTAATTATTAAATTTTTAAAGCATTTGTCACCGATTATGACCTGGAAAGCAGCAGCACACACCTTAAACGTTAAACCTTAAACCCTAAAACCATTTCGGGCACTTTCCACTCTCGACCCACTCACCGGACTTAGTCACATGTCTCCGGCGACATAACGAATTTCAATTAAAGTCCAAGAAGCTGCCTTGCCTTCGCGGTAATCCCTTGGACAATCATAAAGCATAAGAAATATACGAAAACCCACGATTACCATCGTGGTCAGCGAAATGCGAGCCATTAAAAGTTTCGCACTACAAAGCGCGGCATCCGCATCCGCACCCGAACCCGAGTCCTCATCCTCGCCTCCAAGCTTCGGAGGAGAGATCCCGCAAGGTGTGAGCACTGCTGGGTTTCAATTCCATTTCGGACGGCAGCTAATTAGCCAGGAGGAGGCAGAGGAGGGGGAAGTTATTCGGCGGAAATGCTATGACAAAGTGGCTGCTGCTGCCGCTGCCTCTTATTATAATTTTTATTCTTCGCTCTTTTCGGGGCCTGCAACGCGACTGTGATGCTTATCCAGCAGATGAAATATTCGTGCGGAGCGACGCGTTGGTAAACGCTTGTCAACTTTGCTGTGATTGCACGGCTAAAACGCGGCGAAATTAATTTTATTGCGGCCCACAGGGCGTATCAGCGATGTGGCACGGCTCCCCTCCCACTTCCTCTGAGATTTCACCTGTCAGATTCCCCAGCGACGCAGCTGAAGTATGGCTTCCGTTAGTGCGAGGGGCTACTGTGGCGCAGCAGACAGAGAAAACTGTGAAAACTCACAGAAACAGATGCGGGGCCGCATTCAAATGCCAGCTTAATTAGCCAAAACGTTGCATGTGTCTTGCACTTCAGATTGCCGGCGAAATCTTTTGCCAAATTGCCACAAACTGTTTGGGGCTTCTGTGTGCGATGATGCGGACTGGCGGACAGGTGGAAGCCGGGGCTGACATGCGAGGCCACAAGTTCAAGCCCCAGGTGTCAATGAGCTGTTTCTTTTATACAATTACCAAAGTCTTTGGTCAGGTCAAGGCGAATGCGAAACTTGATAAGAGACAGCCACTCAAGATACTTTAGAAATACTTAATAAAATTCTTACTAAATACAAACCTGTTTGTAGAGAGAACTTAAGAAAATGCGGGGATCATAAGTAGCCACAAATGTTATCCACACAATTATTTATTATCACCTTTCACAGAAAACAAACACAATTTATTTCCATTAAATCGAATTAGAGGCTTTGGGAACAATCAGAATTTCCCATGCATTCCCAAATTCCTTAACAAACCCCAAAACAAACGCTCCAAATCATTTTCGAAATGGGAGCCGGGAATAAACGTTCTCAGTTAATAAAATGCAATTGAGTAATTGCCTTTCACATTTCATCAAAACGCATCGAATAGCTCAAACATTTTATGGCACTTTCGACGCGTGGAGATCGGAGTCTTGGAGCCGTCTATTCTCCCATATAAATCAATGGGGAAAACCTCAGGTCGCCGCAATAAAAATTGTAATTAATTGCGGCTCTCGTGCGGGGGAGGGAGCTCCAACTGAAAATCAAGAAAACAAATAAATATGAGAACAGATATTTATATATATATTGGGGGCAGAGGCAGCTTGCCACAAAGTGGAGCGGTCGTGCCTAAAAATAACCACAAATTAATCACGCACCGAACGATCGCACAGTTTTCCCACAGTTTCTCGGGAGGGGAAAATGGAAAATTATTATGTGGCATCGCTTATGACCTCCGGCAGCAGGATTGCCACACTAAGACTGAAGAGTTTACAGAAACTAAAAAGCTAACTAGCCGCCAATTATGCCAAAGTGCCTGACCGGGCTTATCTGTCCGCCGATTTCCGTGGAATCGTCCCGGAATCGAGGAGCTTTGAAGCCACCGACCGACGACAAAACTTATGAAAATACAATTAAAATTATGCGCTGACCTTAATGAGTTGATTAGATGCCGAACATGGCGACGACTCTGTCTGACTGTGCTCTGAGATCCGAGTGCTCCGAGTGGCCACTTATCGTCTAAGTCACAATTACGCGGCGATGTAACGTGTACACCCCCTAAAGTGGACCACACACACGGATCGGTTGCTTGGATACTTGACGTGCGTCAGGCCATTTGTCGCAAATGTCAACGACTTGACGCCGGAGGCGGGGACCACCGGAGCAGATCCACTTGGACCTCCGGACGACCTCCGTCCCATAAGCACGTCTCTATCGATGCTATCGCAGACGACGAACTAACCGAAAATAAGCCACTATTTTCGGGGTTTACTCATATTTCAGGAATGCTGGCAAAACTATTAAAAAATAACTGCGACGCGTCGTAATTCGCTCGAAACTGTGATAAGTCACTGGACAACAGTCCGGCCCTTGGTTTCGGAGGGAAAAACCCTCATCAAGCAACGAGTTCATCATCTTTCTGACAGCCCAACTAATTGAGGAGACGCGCATGCGCCGTGGCCATAACAAGATATATGGCCCAGATGACAACCCACATAGCCATGGACTCTCCTCGCCGTATATAATTATGAGCTTAGCGCCGGACTCGGATCGGAATCGGAATCGGGATCGCTCAGGGATCGCCTTAATGAGCTCTATGCTCCATGCAGAGCGAGCGAGCAGCAGTCTGTGTGTATCGGTTTCAGCAGAAATATCAATCAAAATGTGAAATTGAAACGATTGGGCAAATGATTGGCTCACTGAGCGACCAACTGTCAGTCATCCCATTCCGAGTGGCGTGACGAACAATGCGGCTTTGATTCCACAGCGGCTCAGCTTCAGCATCGGCTTCGGCTTCGGTTCGGGGCTGAAAAGTGTCAGAGAAATCAAATCAATTTTAATTAGGCACTCGGACTGACTCGTCTCGTGTGTGTGTGGGGTCTCCTGCAAGTGGCAGCTGATTAAAAACACAAACTCGCCGCTGGCTATGCTTAAATCGCTTTAAACACACGACTAGCTAGGCTCTCTAGCGTACACTGTCAGAATGAGGGGGTTCTTTGCTGGAAATATAAATATTATTGATTAAAAAACAACATGAACTCTACTCATTTTGAAGGTGTTGACAAAAGCAGCCTTAGAAGTCCATAGTTTAGACTCTGCAATCAAGTAAAGAGTACATTTTAGACTTATATTTCTAAGGCATTTTATTATTATATAAATAAATTATTTCTTAAGAAAAATTATATAGCTAGGCTCTCTAACGTACACTGTCAGAACTAGGGGGTTTTTTGCTGGAAATATAAATATTATCGATTATAAAACAACATGTATTCTGCTCATTCTAAAGGGTTTAACAAAAGCAGTCTTAGAAGTCCAGAGTTCAGACTTAGCAATCAAGTAAAGAGTACATCTTAGACTCCTATCTCTCAGCTAAGAAATTACTTTATTATATTATAAAGAATTATTTGTGTACTTTCTATAAATCCATAGCTCTCCCCCACTTTTCCCCCGAGTGCATAAAAATACCCGAACGTGCATTGACACCGATTGCACATGCAATCGCGTCGATTGACATCGAATTGATTCCAAATGCCGGACTCGACTGAATGATCTGGAACTGTTCGCTCGCCACTCGGGCTCTGCGAAGGCATTTTAATTGATTCGGCGGCACGGGCCGCTTTGTCGATGCTTTGTCGGCCAATTAGCTTTAATAAAAAGCATTTCAATAAATTATACGCACTTGTCTGGAGTCGAAAATCGAAAACATCATAATCATAAATGGCGGAGGGCGTTTGCATTGATAAGCAGAGGGAGCTCAAGCGGCCACATCTGAGGAACCGCCGCCGTGAAAGTAGCACGAATCTAATTACACAGCCAAGTGGCACAACCGAGAGCTGAATGCTGAAAGGATACCCTCGATACTTTCCCAGATGAAAGGAGCCGCCTGGACATGCTGGGCAAATTAGATAATGGCATGCGCAAAATGAGCGTAACGAACGGAGCTACTGTTCTGCAAACAGGAGCTGCAGAGCTCTCCAGGATTACGGCAGGATGCGATCAAGTGGCCGACTTTCAACTTCTGGGCAAAGTCAGTTGCGGGTGTTCCACTTTTCCCACAGCTAAGCCCCGGATAATGCCACATGTGTCGGTGTGTGCGCCTGGTTCTGCTTCTCATAACAATTGCGGCTCGAAGGACGAAGGACCTGGATACTCACTTGTGTGATCTGCGATCCTCTCTCTCTCGGCGGGTCAATGGGCATTAAATTGGCTTAGATTAAGTCAAGTATGCCAGGAGTGCATCAGCATCAGCATTATCCGATCCGATCCGGCGAAAACTTCCTCATATTCCCATTTTTTCCCTAATGGAAATAATGGGCGCATATGAGTTGTGCATTATCCTTATTTTCCCTGCCTGTTTTTGGGGTTATTCTTCCAGCGAAACAATGCCCAAAGGAGCTCGAGGGCTGCTCAAGTCCTTCACTCCGATTCCTGTCATCTTGTTGACTTTTTGTTTCGTAATCCTAATAAATTTAAATGACGTGAAATGTGTGTGTACACGAAGGTCCTCTCGAAACTCGAAACTGTTGAAAAGGGTATGTGAGCACACAGTGGCGTAGTCTGAACAAGGAGCCGACAGATGCTGGAGGGGATTCTCTAGACAAAGTACAAGTTACTAGGTACTGACATTTGAGAATTAAGAAATGTTTAATAGAAAAGAAATGCCAAAAACATAAACCAAAGACACAACAAGAAGCCCCTTCAAAGACCAGTGATTTCTAACAATTACAACAAGAGCATATAAATAAAACAAGTGCCTTGCTTATTTCTTAAATTACTTACATTATTATAATATAACCCTTTACTTCTCTGATATCCCTTAAGCCCCACCCATGCTCTTAGCTTCCCACTTCGAAGGCAAACAACTAATTGAACCCATTTCTAGGTATTTTCCAACCCCTTTCCCAGGCGATCTTCTTGAGCAAAGAGAATAGTGTGAACCCATTAAAATTTAAATACAAAAACAATTATCAGGGAATTTTTATAATTAAATTCATAGAACACACAAAGCCTTGTTGGCAGGGAACTCGCCCCAGATCCATGATGGACATACTTTAATTATAACTTTAATAAGCCCCGACTCGACACGCACTCCAACTCCGCATTCGGATGACGTGGACGTCATAGAGCCACCCTGGTTTCGGTTTTTGGCTTCGGGAAATCTTGCACCTTTCCACTATTTTTCCCTGCCTTGGCTGCCTCGGCCTCGGCACTTCATTATTTCCCACTTTGTATTTAAATCCGTTTTGATCCTCTTGTATGTTTGTGGCTTAACTTTTTGGCTCTTTCCGCTTACGGACTGGCAAGGGCCTGTGGTACCTATTATTCTCCTGGCCGCTCCCGGAGAACACCCGCGCGCCTCGGACCTCGGCTGACTTTTGTAACAAGATCAACAACTGGCTGAGGGAGATCGGCAATCTGGCAAGCCGGCAGAATCAGCTGCCTTTGTAGTTTCGGTCCCGGTCCCTATTCTGGGATCCAGGGGATTGATTCTTCACTGATCCAGCTACCGTTTGTTTGGGCCTCGAAGTTCATATATGTTCCATTATCGCATTGTTGGATCGGCTAAGATCCGCTGATAGACTGTCCATATCTGGGTTAGGTACTCCTTGCCTTCAGGTTCCGATCCCGAGTCACATTTGCACTCCCATTATGTTGCAATGTTTGCAGTTGTTTTGGATTAGCTTCGAGGAACGGATATGTGATTAAATGAAACTAGAGATTTATTGATATTTCGAGTACATGCTTGTGTAAGGACTGAATGATCTTTTTTGATCTTTTAGTTAGGAATTGTATTGCGAGGCATTTGATAATTATAGAACCATCTTCAATTGAAGAATATGTATTCTGAATATACAAAATTAATTACATGCATTTTAAAAGGATTCAAAACTTACCCCTTAACTACTACTGCCACTCTGAATGCTGTCCTGGCACTTAATCAACACACAAATCCTTTTAATTTAACACGCGCGCGCTTCCAGCGCGTCTGCCATAATCCTTTCACTCCTCGTCCGCCATTTTCCCAGCAGTTATCCTATATTTTTTTGGGGGGTGAGAGGAAAGGGTGTCCTGCAGGGGTAGGCACCCCTGAGTGCCGGCAGACGTTTGCGGAACAAACACAAAGTGGCGGCATTATTTGTCGCAATCAAATGCTGATGATGTGCCTTGATTATGCGCAGCGCAAAAAGCCTGTGAAAAATGGCACACAGACTTCGGGGTGGGTTTCCACCCAGTTTCAGTTCCAGTTCCCGCTCCGAGGGGTTGCGACTCGGCCTCGAAAACGTGCCAGGCGAATATTATTTAAATGGCGTATAATAATGGCAGACGCTGGCTGCAGGACAGCGCCGCCGCCTCGTAATGATGCGCCTCGTAAAGCCGCCGCCGGAGAGCTTGGCAAGCTTTATAATAATCGCAGCTGGCAGCCCAATCAGGACCACCTCCCTCCCGTCCCCAGCATCCATGGAGTGAATCTGTCCTACATTAGGGCCAGCCCATCATCTGGGCCGACGGCGACACTGCAATCAGCCGGCGCTTATGGCAATTCATTTGTTTAACGACCGACGCTCCAGGTCCGGGAACAGACTTCTCCTATAATATATATCTGACTCTGGGGATGGGGGCATAAAATGGCGGCGCAGCCTCATCACAATTAGGGGTTGGAAAGCTGGTTCGGAGGATCTGCAAATTGCACGGATTCACAGGCTTTTACTGGGGAAGATTAATTAGTAAAAATTTAGAATATTAAATCTTAGCTTTAAACAAGTTAGAAAGCTAACTTCGGCGCGGCGAAGTTTGTATACCCTTGCAGATTGCTATTGGATCAATTATAATCTATCCCTGTCTAATATAATAGGAATTATTTTCATATTCATTTTATTTTTACAGTTTTACATTTTTTTTTACATATTTTACATGTAAAGTAAAATGTAACTTTCCCCCACATTTACTTATCCTCCTCTATGGCAGCAATATGATGTCGTCCGATTTTTATAAAATTAAAAACAAAATTCTGAATTAATATTAAATGCTTGTGTCTCAAAGTAGAACACAAATATTTTGAAAACTGACAAAAATACAATTTGTTTTCTAAATATTTCCCGATCGTTCCTATGGTAAATATTTGATATAGTTATCCGATTTCTATAAAATTAAAT
>VNJS01002971.1:220716-255206 GCA_008042575.1 Drosophila watanabei | reverse complement strand
GGATCTATAAAAGTAAAAAATCAACTATTTTAAGGTTTTCATTGATTAGCTTAATTTTAGCATTTTTTTTAAATTTTTAGCTTTTTCTAGCTTATTTTTTTCTTCAATCTAGCTTAATTTATCTCTTAAAATCTGGCAACACTATCACTTTCACTTTTTTTGAGTTTCGGAACGCGATATTAGATCCTCCAACGCGCATGCGAATTTGAACTTTATACAGCGGTAATAAATTACAAATTGACTCTCCATTTTATTTAGAAAACGTTTGTATGGGAAATAGAAAAATACTGTTTTGAGGATTTTCCCGGCAATTAATCGAATTTTTCTCACCTTTTAAACCTTCCCTAGACCTCCACGAATAATTCAAGACCAAGATAAGATAAATCCGTTCAGCCATTCTCGAGTTTTAGCGAGACTAACGAACAGCAATTCATTTTTATATATATAGATATAAATAAATATTATGAAATATATCCGTTAAGAAATAAATAAATATATATTTGCTTTATTATGTATTAAATACATATATTTATTTATGTTCAGATATTTTTGATTGAAACTATAAGTTCTTTTATCATTTATTTCTTTTTTGTTGTACATCTTTTTTATATAACTACTTATTTATATTTTTTACAATTTATTTTTATATATATCTTTTTTTTTTCAATATATTTACAAATTTATATTTTTTGTACTATTTATTTATAGTTTTTATATATTTAATATATTTACTTATTTATATATTTTTTTTTTTCTATTTATTAATTTGTTAAATATATTTCTTTTTTTATATTTTTACTTATTTAAATTTATATTAACTAATAAAATCGTAAGCAGTATAATTTAAAAGTTTCATTAATATGAAATCGATCTTAACTTAACCAAAAATGCCTTATTTTAAATCGGATAAAATTAATATAATAAAATAACAATAAAATTAGTTAAAAATTTAATAAATAAATTGTATTTTATTTTATTTAGTGGGCATGGCTAGATTGACTCGCCTGTTGAGGCTGATTAATATCTCGGAAATGACATCTGACTATTATTATATTATTCTGCAACAAAATTGCTAAATATTCCGATATTTAAAAAATTTTTCTTTAATATTTCTTATCAAAATAATGGAAACAATTAATGTTTTATTTAGAATAAGTAACTTTTCTAATATTATAAAAAATTAGCGATGTAACTTTTGTTTAAGGATTATTGCTTGATACTGCTTCCGATAGTTTTAAGGCTCCTGGAAACTCTTACAAAATATGAGAATTTTTTAAAATTAATAATAAAATAAATATATATTTTTATTCATAAATATTTATGTATAATTAATCAGAGAATTAGTAACTTTTCTTATATTATTATTAAAAATTAGAGATGTAACTTTCGTTTAAGGATTACAGTTTGTTACAGCTTCCGATAGTTTTAAGGCTTCTGGAATCTCACAAAAAATTAATATTTCTTTAAATAAATAATAAAATAAATATATATTTTTATTCATAAATATTTTTATATAAATAATCAGAGAATTAGTAACTTTTCTAGTATTATACAAAATTAGAGATGTAACTTTCGTTTAAGGATTACAGCTTCCGATAGTTTTAAGGAGAAACAGGAGAAACTCACAAAAATGAATAAATAAGCCAAACTGAATCTATTTTATTTACAACTAATGTAGTTTTTCCCCAAAAAATGTACACAAGAATAAGGAAAATATATATTTCTCACATTGGAAAATGCTCCCCTTATGATTTCCCCTCGAAAAATGAAAACAAGCCTCCTTTTTAGATAGAGCTCTTATGCAGAATCGGTTTACTTATTCAAGGTCGAGATACGAATTGCTTAGAAACTATACTTAATGGGGGGATGGGTGTGGTGAGTGAGGGGCTGGAACCTGTAACTTGCTTCCCCTCGAAAGGAAGCACAGCTGCCTGCGTGGAGGTAGAAACTGTTTCCTATCCCTCACAGTCCCGGCATCACGTAGGCAATGTTGTCGAGAGTGTTGGCAAGATTCCGCGACAGCTGCGCCTTGTTCTCCAGCCCAGGGATCTGGGTGGTCATGCAGAGGAGCGGCCCCATCGAGCAGAGCAGGCTGTCCAGCAGGACTGAGAGGCTGCCCGAGAGGGCCACATGGCCGTTGTGCTTCTTCAGGCGCTCCCCGATCACGGTGAGGCTCTCGCCGAGCAGCTTCAGGTGAGCCGCCGCATCGATGGCCTCGATGCTCGTCGGCTGCGGCGGGGCTTCCAGCTGCTGCGCTGCAGTCTTACTGCTGCTGCCACTGCCGCCCACATCCGGCGTTTCCAGCTGTGCGGATCCATTTCCTCGGCCACTTCGTGTGTTAATGCTGCGCCTTGGTGTCGCCGCCGCCGCCGCTGCAGCGGATTCCAGCGAGGATTGCTGACGATCGGCGGCCAGCTTTCGCGTGCGACTCGTCGTTGCCCGATTCTGGAAGGTAGTCTCGTTGTGGGCCGGCTCTACAGCCGTGCTCCCATTGCTCGTGGGCTGCTGCTGCTGCTGGTGGGCGGACGGCGTGCTGCTGCTGCTGTTCGTCCCGGTTTTCTCCCGCGACCTGGCCCTGGTCGCCTGCGCCTTGGCCTTGCGCCGCCAGCCGTTCTTCTCCCGGTTCGACACGTTCGCCCACAGCTCGCTGAGGCGTCTCGTGGCGCTGGCAAAGTCTGAACAGGGATTCAAAGTAAGAGGGATGGATTTAAGACTCTTTTTGGTGTCTCATTAGCCTTACCCATATCCTGGAGGTCTCGCTTGCGCACATCCCTGGCCCACAGGCTGTAGGCCGTGTAGCGCTGCTTGCCCTTGTCCTTGCGCTGCACCTTGGCGGCGACCACCTTGCGCTTGCTGGCCTTCTCCCGCATGTACAGGCTCTGGCGCACGGAGGACGGCGACTCATTGTTGGTGGCCTCCGCCTGGACACCGTCCACGAGATCCTGCACCAGATTGTCCAGCTCGTCGTCCGAGTTGAGAATGACGGCTGTAGCTGAGGCGGGAGCCGGCGGTCCCGCAGCGAGCGCTGTTGTTTCGTTCTCGGAGACGTGCTGCTGGTCAAAGAGCAGCATCTCCTGGTCGAGGTCTGCATCGCGGAGTACGTTGGGCGGACGGCCGCGCGATGTGTACCTGGCCGGTTGCCTGCTGGTGCTGTGGCGGCGCGTCCGCTTCTCGATCTCCTCCGGCGACTCGAAATCTAGCAGTTTTGATGACTTTTTGCGGACGCGTCCGCTGCGCGAGACGCCCGTCACCTGGAAGTCTGATTTGGAACGGATTAGGAGATGCCTTCGGCAGCCAGTGTCTGTTTTGGGCACTCACCTCTGGCCACCAAATTCGAGGTGGGCGATTCCATAATGGGAGCCCGATCTCCGATCGATTCCCGCGATTGGAAGTATTTTGGATTTTGCAATTTTGTTTTGTAGACGACGCAATAGTGTGGCCAGAGTGCGCGGCGAGAGTGATGGGAGTATCGTTAAGGAAGAACTTGCGATAGTTGTAATTAAAAATTATGTAGAAATTTAATAAGATTTAGAATTTAATTAAAGTTCAGGTATTTGATAATGTCCCACGGAATGTATTATTTTTAATTACTATTTTTCTGTAAGATTTGTTTTAATTTATACCATATTTACCCTTACATTACGATGTTTGCAACGCAGTAAAATCATTTCCGGCCTTATATATTAGAAAGCTATCTGGAACCTCAAGTTTATATCATAAAAAGCTTTTCTTTGATGGCTTCCAATAAGTTAACAAATCAGTTTATATAATTAAAACTTTTTAAAATCGATTTTTGTTAACTTTTGACTCTTTTAATGATTTAACCCTTTTTTTGTTAAAGAAAGTTTGTAAATTTTGTTTTTCGCCGGACAAAGCTAGATCAAATCGGCTGTTTAAGCAGATTAAGAATGTATAATATTTATAAGGTGAGAAAGAGACTCTTTTTCAGCGTTGCACTTAAATTAAATATTAAATGTATTAAAGGGTATAATTTTATTAAAAATACTATTTTAGGTAACAACCAAAGATGTTCAGAGAACATCTAAGCATATCGGCTATATATTTTGAAATCTATCCGTTTTGTTGTATAAAGATTACCCGAATTATTTATGTTTACTATTTATTGTTTGCTTTACTAAAAAAAAATATTATTATATAAATTTTACTTTTAAGAGCGCATCTTTGTGAGCATAAAAATTAAACAAATAAACGAATTGTGGTTTCTGTACGTTTCTTATATATTTTTCAAATATCTTATATCTATTTTCTTCATATCTCTATTTATTTTTTAAATATATCTTTATTAAATTATAATATTTTTAGTTTCAATATGATTTATACCTTATATTAGAACTTTTGGAACAATTTATAATCCGTTTAATTATGGAAAATTAACAAAATCTTTATTAAATTAAAGTATTTGTATATATTTTTAGGTTAAATATGATTTATACCTTATATTACAACTAGTGGAATAATCCATTATCCTTTAAATTATGGACAATTAGTTGTTAAATGATTTGATTTGAATATTTTAGTGGTCAACATTTAAATCATCGCTCTCGATTCTTTGTTTCGCTGTAGCTGCTTGTTCGGTATTGCAGCAATGACCCAAGCTGGTCACACTGCAGCGACTTTGTTTTGCTTTCGGGCGTCGTTTTGTGTGTTTGTTTGTGTGTGTGTTGAAGCGGCATTTGGTTTATTGATTGCACCTGAGACAGCAAGCGACCGACCTGCTACCTGCGCTGAGTGCCCCATGGCACGCGATGACGTCGTAAAGGCCGGCCCCCAACCCAAGGACATTGGCCCCCCATATTTGGCGACCCGTTCGCCGCGTTTTCATTACCAAAACGGCGGCGGCTTCGGCCGCGATTTCAAATATCGAACCGACTCACACAAGGCATTCGCGCGAACTCAATCATTGGGAGCGGTACTTGATCGGAATTAAAGGATAAAAAGGATGCCGCATTTAGCGAGCAACGGCGGAGGAGTGGGAGCAGCTGCCAGCGAAACGGACAATGTGACCGCCCTTGAACTGCACAGTGGGCGGCGCATGCTGCACTTCAGCGACGGCGTCATGGAGGAGCTGTCCTCGGGCAGCGAGGACGAGGCAGAAACGGCGGATGTGACCGACCAAAGCTATGCTGTGCAGCTGAACGAGGTAAGTGATCTTCCTGGAGCTTAAATTCAAGTATAAAAAAATGCCTTTTGATGACTAATTCTCTCTCTTCCTTAGCGCGAAATGGCTTTGGGACCCCGCCTCCGTTACAAGGCCAGCCGCATGGGGAACCGTTTCCTGGCCGGCATCGATTATGTGGGCGGTGGACTGGCCTCTTTGTTGGGCATTACCAGCAGCAAGTATGCCAGCGAGCTGGAGTATAACCAGCGTAGGGCCAAGGAGGAGGAGGACCTTGACAATTGGCAACCAAGGCCTGCGAATAACAACAACAACAATCGCAACGAGACCCTGGTGCTCACACGCAGCGAGGCGACCTTGCCGCCACCCAGCAGGCAGTAAGGAAAGGAAGGAAAGGGTCTTGAAGCAATGCTCTCTCCTCTTGACCTGGTTAAACCAGCGAAATCAAAGCGAGTTCTTAACTTTTCGACACTTTATTCGCTAGCAAATAAGTTACATTTAATAATTATAATAAAAAAATGGTAAGACACACACATATACTGTTTTTGTATACAAAATATTAGTTGGGAAAATAGTTAAATTCAAGGCAACTCTTAGGACTAACTCTTAAAGCTAATGGCACACTGAATACGCTAGGCTACGATTGCAATTTGTTGTTAATTCAGTTTCTGTTTAAAGTTTAAGTACACTTGTTACACTCTTCGGGGGAGAGGAGGACAGCAAAGCGGGTCTCCAGTTTTTGCGTATCACAGTAATTGGTTGCTGCGTTTCTATTAAGCAGACAGTATAAGCTACAAGATGCGTAACGCCATTTCTTAGGCGTTATGCATCTTCAACTTTTGCCAGGTCTTTGCTTTGTGTCTTCTCTCTCTTTTACAAAAGAATACTTTTAAACATTTATATAAAAAATGCTATAAATAAACGCAAAAGGCGTTATATTCGTGTATAAAAGGCAAGAGGGCATTGTTTGCGGGTTATTTTGGTTACACCAATTAGGAGCTTAGCAGGCATTAAGTACACACAAATGTAGGATATGTTTCTAAGCTAAAAGGAGGCTCCTTCTCTTCCCTTCTGGGGCGCTAATATACACAGTACATAGATATATATATAAATTTATATATAGGCTGGAAGCAGGAACATTTTCAAGGGAGATAGCTGCTCCTAGAGCAGCGTCTCATCGCCATAATGCTGCAGCGGGGGATAGTAGTGCTTCTGCGAGGCATAGCTGCTGCCCCCCGGCGGATAATAAAGGCGATGCGAGGAGGAAGAGTGGTGTCCTTGCTGCATCTGCTGCTGATTCTGATGATGATGATGATGGTGGTGCCTGTTGTGATGCCTGTTCTGATGATGATGATTGCTCCTGCCCAGCGAGTAGTTTGACATTTGATTCAAGGATATCGAGCCAGCGCCCGGCGATGTCTTCAGCTTGTAGGGACTCTGCAGCTGCGGCGCCGCCAGGGGAGCACTGGCCATGGATGGCCTCACCGAGTGGTAGGAGACAACCGTGCTGCTGCAGGCCGCATGCGAGCCGCGCGAGCTGCTCTGAGCGTCGCCTCCTCCGGCCATCGGTTTCATCATCATCATCGTCATCATCTTGTTGTTATTGCCACCGCCCACCTGACGCTTGTACATCATGGAGATGCTGGGCCCCAGGATCCAGGCAAAGCAGCAGATGCCCAGCATCAGTTCCATAAAGGCGCGCACCAAGAACGGCCACAACGGAGTGCTCGTCTCTCCGGATCCCAGCCAGACATCGATGTTGGCAAACTCATAGATGATAGCCAGCAGAAGCAGGGCGCAGGCCAGCCCGTACATAAAGAGAAAGATGCCAATTCCGGAGCTGCCATGCGCGCTCAGCTGCTGCAGGGTCAAGGCATTGCTGTTCCTCAAGATCTCCTTGGTGCGGCAGTGCACCAAATAGCCGGATATCAAATTCATGGAGCCAAAGATCCAATAGCAAAAGACGGGCGTGGCCACCAGAACCTGCAGGGCCTTGTCCGACTGATTGCCCACAAAGCAGGCGCCTATCGAAATTAAAAAATACATTTTTAGAGCATTAAAGAGGAGTAGAATCTATAGAATCCTACCCAGCAGCTCATCAGCATCCACGTAACGCGCCACAATCACGGCGGCCGTTTGAAAGGCAGGCAAACCCCAGGCCACGAAGCACACAAAGTTATTCTGCGTGAGATCCTGCCGCTTGGCATAGTTCGAGGAGGAGGCAGCTGGAATAATGGCCACATGGCCCTTGGCATCCGGACTATGACGGCGTATATCCCGGTGCCAGCCCAGGCAGAGCACAGCCCACCTGGAAGCATAAAGATTATAGTTTCAACTCCACAAATAAACCCACAAAAGGCAGGAGAATCCTCACCAGGCACAGGCAGCCATGCCAAAGTAGTAGCGCATGAGGAAGACACTCGCACAGGAGGCATTCGACAGCCCGTCGACGCTGAGCAGCGACTCGTTTGGCGCCTGGGGATCCGTGCCGCAGGCCGTGCCCGTTCTGCCCACCACAAAGCGGACGGTCCAACCGAGCGTGACCATGTTGTGGCACCAAATGAGCGGCGACAGCAGACACGACCATTTGGCGGCATTGGCCAACCGGCTGCCATCGCTGGCCAGCAGCAGGCAAACGGTGGCCACCACAGCCAGTCCCAGGGCGGCATACGCCCACGTGGAGACCCACACCTCCGCCAGGTGCTTCTCGGAGGGTGTGAACAGGATATCGGCCTCGCACAGCGGCGCACAGCGTCCCGACCGAGGCAACTTCACATATAGATGCGATTTGGCCAGACCGGAGCAGTCCAAGGGGAGTTTTCCCGCTGCATTAAGTCCTCCTCCAGCCTGCGATGACGATGCTCCACCGTATAGATCCTGCTCCAGCTGCGGCTGATGCAGCTCCCCCTCCATGCACATCGTCTCGTGGTTATTCTCGCGCGGAAACCGGTCACAGTCGAGGGCTAAAGGCCAAGGGAAGCCGAATCCCTGGAGCACCGGATGACACCGAATGCGCACCGATTCGCAGAGACTGCGACAGGGACCGATGGCGTGCACCGGCGCCTTGGGCGTGCACATCGGCACGTAAGCGGCGCACAGGAAGAGCTTCAGCTGCGAGCTGCAATCGTACTCGATCAGCGGGGCAAACGTCTGCAGCGTGTACTCCACGTCCGCCTGCATCTCGTGCCCCACCAGATTCGGCATCGAGGTCTCGTTGTAGCCGATCGTCCGGCACATTTCGATCCGGATCGTCTCGCACTGACGGAATGGCGGCGGCTGTGGCACTGGCGGGGAGCTGGAACTGGAACTTGTGATGGAACTGGCGCTGCACAGATGCAGGAGCAGGAGTAGAAGGGGGAGGGACTCCATTTTGCCTTTAGCACTTCCAATATGCAAAGTTCCTGGCTGGAAAACAAGGTAAACGGGAATCGGAGGAATCTAGAATCTGGAAAACCTGTTCCACACTCTCTGCTTCTCGCTCGCTCTCACTCGGTCCTCCGTCGCTCTCCCTCTTCCTCTCTTGTTATTGTTCTTTTTCTGTTTTTTTTTTCTCTTATGAATCTTGTTTCCGTCCACACTCTGTTTCACGTTAAATTCCCGCCATTAAGCACACACATTTTCACATCACGCAAGCGCAGCTTTCGCTAAATAATCGTTAATTTCAGTTAAATTTAAGCTAATTTCGTTAAAGTTTCGTTTTTATTTCTAATTTCTTTTTTTTTTCGTCTCCTGTTGGTAGCCTATAATACCCGAAAAATGATCGAAAGGCGAACGATTTTTTCATTTCATGGCTGCTGGTCACACTGAAAGCTCTTACGTGATATTTGCCAGATAATGAAGGAAAACAGGTTATTTTCCTTTTTTTTCTGTATTTGTAGCTGTTTATGACTGTGCTAAGCTCTTCTTGTGAAACAAAATATGCGGAAATATACTACTTTTTATGAAAAAAATCCAAACAACTGAAGAAAGTGTCAAGATTGACGAAAATAGGTTTAACACTTTGGTAATACTAATAAGAAAAGGTAGGAAAGTTTGCTAAGAAGGTGGGTAACTTTACTAAGATCTTTATGAAAACTATATAAATAGGAAGCAACCTCTGTTGGTTTATTTTTATTTATTTTTTATTTGTTACATAAGCTGGATAAGAAGCAATATTTGTAGGTTTATGTTTTAAAAGACTTAGTAAGACAATGACAATTAATCTCAATGGGGTTTGAAATTAACACAAAATTGCCCTATGAAGGTTGTTGTCTTCGCTAAATGGCAGGTGCCATTATATATTTTTGTCCCAAATTTGTACTTAACGGAAAAGCACCCTCTATTGGGACTTTACAGCAACATAAAGTTCCATTTTAGCTTTCCAATTGGCGCGCATTTTAAATATATGAGAATATTTCTTATATTTTAATAAAAGTTTATTAAAAAATTATATTATTTTATTTATCTGTAAATTTATAAATATATATCTAAATATATTTAATATGATCTATAAAAATACAAAAAATTAGGTAAATCATATAGAAATTTAGTTAACATAATTTTAATTTAAGTTCAAAATATAAATTCATTTTCTAATTGATTAAAAATTCAAAATTAAAGAAAATCAATTAAGTTTGTAATATTTATTATTTTAAAAAAATTAATTAATATCCTTAATTAATATATTGTGGCTCTTGACTAAACATTAGTAAATAAACCGAAAAATCAAAATCCTTTTTGTTTTGGGTCTCTATCTCTCTCTTTCTCCCTTTCAAACTCGCTCTCTCTTTCGCACACACACAGGCCGAGCCAGGCCACGCCCATATTTGTGCGCTCGTTTCACCCCCGAAAAAAACAACACACACACACGCACACACATCACATGCTGGATCTCATATGTGTGCGAGAGCGAAAGGGACGAAAGCCAGGAAGCAAGGATTCGTGTGTGTGTTTATGTATTTTCTCTGCAGGACTCGCATGTGTGTTCGCTTACGCACACGCGCAGACGTTGACTCACACACACACACATATATGGCACATACGAAGGATACACATATCCTTAGCTGCCGTTTTCTGTTATTTTTTTTTTGCCAGCGAACTAATTACGAAAAGCCAAAGGAAAGTTTTGTCATCAATTTACAGAAAAGTTGAGAGAAAGGACAGGCGGCAGGCAGGCAGGCAGCAGGCTGCACATGGCACATCCTTTGATGGCCTCTCCTAATCTCCTTTTCGCGGGGACTCCCCGGGATATCATCTCCTTCAACTGCACTTTCACTTTTCCGCCGAGGATTTAGAACAATTCCCTGCATTTTTATTTCGCACTTCCCCCACTTTCGTTCTTCGTCCTTTTCATTCTTAAATAAAGTTCATTTTCTCACTTATTTTCATTCTTTTTTTTTATGTAGTAAAGGGGGAGGTGTATAAACGTCGCTGTCGAAAAAGAACGTAAAGTGCAAAGCGCATCAAAAAAAAAGAGAGTTAGAAAAAACAATGCTGTACAAGATATTAGCAGTAATTTTGTCTCGGAAAAATGAGAAATATGAGGAAGTTGAGAGAAAAAATTAGGAATAAGAATTATAGAAATATATAGAAAGAAGTGAAGTTAATATAATAAGTTATAAAATGTTTTTAATTCCTTGTTTCTTCCTCTGTTTTTACTTTCTCTCACTTCTTTTCCTTGCTTTTCCTGCAACGAACGAGAGAGTTTATTTTTTGTTGCAAGACTTTTGCTTTTTTTTTTTGCTTATAAACGGAAAATATAAGTTAGAATATGAATGTAAAAACGTTTATGTTGAAAGTTACTTTTATTAAAGATCTATATTATTTCTCTCTCTCTCTCTCACGGCTTGCCTGCAATGCACAAGCCATAGCGAACGAGAGAGAGTTTCGTGTTAGCTGCTCCCTAAGAGAGCTTCGCATTATCTCTTTCCAGGAAAAACCAAACTGCTCTCTCCACAATAAAGTTTATTAAATAAAATGAATTAAATCAAATATTTATTAAACAAAACAACCATTTTTATTTTTTATAAGAAAAAAAATAAGAAAAAAAATCAAGAGTATCATAAAAATGTTGCTAAGCAAATGGCATCAAATGTTGCCACCAGAGTCGCTGGCATTGCCTTCTTATGCAGTTGCAGGGGCAAAGCCAAAGGAAAAGCGTCGCTGGAAGCCAGGACCAAGGACCAAGTCTGTGAAAAAGTCAGGAAAACCCAGGGAAAAAGAGAGAAAGCCAGAAGGGGTGGGGGAGAGCGCTGCGCGTTGATGCACAAAAGCATTTGCTGCGTGTAAACTTGACTTTGAAATTTGCCTCATTTGCACCTGCCACACACACACTATATATATATTTATATATATATAAGGCCTGGATTTTTTCTCTCTATATAAATATATGTAAAGGAAAAAGGCTTAACTGTTGCTTGCTGCCGCGTAATTTTTTTTTGCTTTTTTACCGGCAAACTGGTTTAACGGCGGCATGGACTTGAAATGGAACAAAAAAATGGAAATGAAAATGGAAATAGAAATGGAAACGTGGAAATGTAAATTTCAATCAACTCGTTAATGAAAACCGGTCACTATGCCTTACAATCTAACGCGATAACAATGCGCGGCATCTCGAATCGTTATATATGCAGGGATGTCCTTGTAAAAGGATCAAATTCCCCTAATATCCGGCAAATATTTGCTCTTCGCTCGGTGTAAAGGTCGTTGCTACCAGGACACGCTCTCTCTCTCTCTCTATATATATATATATATAGATATATGCTTACACTTTTACCTTGCACTTGTCACATTTATTTTTCCACCGCCTTTCATTTAATATGCAGCCGGGGAAAAGCGGAGGAAAAGGAAAAAGGGGGAAAGTCGTCGAAAAGCGTAAAATATGGCAAAAGTCGGGTAAGAAATTTTCACGGCCTTTGCAAGCAAATTTAAAAAACGCTTTAAGGCTAAATAGTATTTTAACAGGGTTTTGAGTTTGTTAATTCAAACAATACATATCGATAAATATTGATAAGTTAGTGTTACGATAAATAATAAATTGATATGCAGTGTTTTATATCGAAAAAATATAATATGAACAGGAAACAAATAAATTTAATACATTTAAATTGTTTCTTATATCGAAATTCCAAGGCTTAAGGCCATGTTTTCTAATTGTAAAGGTTCGATAATCAACATTACTATATTATATATTATAGTAAGACCGATATATTTGTAAATATATTTTATATCGATATACCATCGATTTTTAAACAATATTTTAATGGTTTATTAATTTGTTTATCAGAATTTTCTTCAAAATAATAACCTATATTAAGAAAAATGTTTGAGATACATTTTTATTGACTTATCGGTTTCATATTCACTTTGACAATCGATAAACATACCTGGTATCGATTTTCGAACAATATTTTCAAGGTTAATTAGGAAATTTCCTCTAAATAAACTTAAATAGTATTTAAATGCATTTTAAAGCCATATTTTAATGCTTAATCAATTGCAAATAAATCGAAAGCAAACAGATCGATTAATTTGAATTTCTAGATACAAATATATATATATTTTGTGGGCTAGATCTGCTGCCTTCGATTAATCATTTAGCACTCGGCCCTCGCCGGTTCATAAATCATGCTTAAATCGTGGAATTTTTGGGCGCGCCGACAGCTTTTGACCGCGGCGAGTGGTTCGCACCACTCCGCTCCTGCGGATGGGAATGGGGGATGGGGATGAGGTTGAGGAAGTGGAAGTGGACACGAACGGAGCGCACGCGTAACCTTTGCCATCGCGGAACAGGGCCAGGTCGAGGCTCAATCCCCAGACTGGCCGCTACGCAAAAAAAATAAAATGAAATAGAAAAACAGTATGTAAATTCGGTCGCGGACATCTGGGGAAGTTGTCAACCCGATTTACTGGATAATTCCAGAGTCAGGAGCGTAACATTTAAAGGGGGTGCTTATCGAGCAGTTACCTGAATGGGAAAAAACGAAAACAATAATAAACAAATACAAAATTAAGATATATATATTTTTTTAAGGATTTTTTTCCCTAAAAATATTTAAAATTTAATTAAGTTTTAGACTAAGAAAGGTAGTAATCTTTTTTAAAGCTTATAGATTAAAATAAGTCTTATTTAAAATATTTAACGCAGTTGAGCGCGGATTTCTAAATAAGAATAAATTACTAAAAACCAAAGAAACTACGGAACACGAAATATAATTAATATATTTTACATTTGCTATATTTTCTATATATAATTATGTATTTCCAATATTTATTTGTAACAATTTTCAGAGTTCGGGTTGGAGTTTTTACAGAGAAAAATAATCAACTAGAAATAAATATAAATAAGAACATATTTTTAAAATACAAATATTTATATACATATATATTTTCTTAATTTTACATTTGTAAAAATTATTTTATATTTATTTACTATTATATATTTATTTAGAACTATTTTATTTATTTATTTAGTTGGGAACTCTTCTACATGGTTTTCTGTGGCTTTTATTAAGAAAAAAATAACTACAAATATATTTATATATAAAAATAATACATTTATTTATTTTCTTTTGAACTTAACTATTTTTTTATATATATACTTGTTATTATTTATTTTATTTTTAATTTATTGCAAAGGCTTTCCTTCAGAATTATTTAATTTATTTATTTAGTTGCTAATGCTTTCTACATGGTTTTTCTGTGGTTTTCATTAAGAAAAAAAATCAACTACAAATATATTTAACTAGAAAAAAAATTGTATTATACAAAAATGATACATATATTTATTTTAATTTTTAAATTTTAATTATTATCATTTATTTTATTTTTAGTTCATTGCAAAGGGTTTTCTTAGAGGTATCAAAATCAAACTAAATTCAATTCCCATTAAAGCTCCCCCCTTTCGGTCGCCGTCCCTGTGTCCTTGGATTGCCCAATTTACCCTTCAACCCCCCGCCCGAGGTCGCATGACCGGGACTGGACTGGACTGGACTTTGACGAAATGGTGGACAGGGGTCACTTGCGGTATTAAATATTTTGAAGAGGGTCGTCGCCGCTGTTCGGCAATTTCCAGCCTGATTTATATTCCATATTTTCATGCGAGGGGTCGCCGGGGGAGGGAGGCGCTGCGCCATCGGTCAGTTGCAGTTCAGTTCCAGTCACGCCCAGCACTCGGGGCCGGGAAAGGGGTTGGAACTCGGGCCTGGAATGGCGAGGCACAGGTCAATTCCTTGGTTAATTAATTTGGCCAGCGGGACTTGCAGAGCAGAGCGGAGCAGAGAGCCTTCGAGGGAATTGATTTTCCTGATTATGATTTGCATTTATTACGGCCTGTTATTTGTGATTTGTTATTTATAATTTGTAATTTGTTATTTTGTTATTTGTTGCTGTTGTTCCAGCTGGAGTTCACAGGCCACTTGATGGGCAATCGGGGAAATTTTATTAAGAAAAACTTAAAGAAGAAAAGAAAAAAGAAAGAAGAAAAGTAAAGAAATTATAAAATATATAAATAAATAAATAAGGAATTTAAAAAGTAAAGGTTAGGTTAGGTTAAATAAACCAGTTATTAAAACAATTAAATAAATAAGAAACAGATTCTATTCAAAAAGATTATACTCTTGAAAATCTCTTCTCCTTGTTCGGGGAAAAATAAAAACCCAAGAAAAATAATAGATTTTCCTCTGTGTAAGGACACTTTATTGGGTCAGCCAAGCATATACCGGCCCAAGGCTCCTCTCCTCTCCTCCTCCAGATTCTATCCTGTTGTTTTTTGTATATTTTTTTGGGGTTATCCAATCTGGGGTTATCCTTCGATGCCAAAGGAAGCGCCTTGGAACGCACATCAATCTGGGCATAATGGCCTCAGATAATAGTGTTTGTTTGTGTGCCAAGGTATGCGTATGCAAAATACACACACACACACACACAAACACACACAGAAATTCAATATATATAAATTCACAATGTATACAAATTGGAAAATGGAAGGAGATGTGATGGAAGCTGTGTGTGATGTGAGCTACATTCAAATATCGAGAGACAAGTCCAATATCATATCGAAAACAATATGGAGAATATCGAAAATATCGAAAAACTTTGATATATCGATATTTTATGCATCGAAAAACATTAAATCTAATGTTCAAATATGAAAACTTTGCTATTATTTTAAATTCTAAAGATGCGATATCTTTAGAATTAAAATATTAAAAAAAGACGTAATATATCGAAGTTTTAAATAGTAAAAAATATAGCATATAATATTAAGATTTTTAATACTATCGATAAAATATAAAAAATATATATGACTTAATTTATTTTTCCATCTTTTTCGTTTATATTTGTTGCTACATAACAAACATCTGTTTTTCGCGATCTTTATATTAACTTATCGATTTATTTGTCAACCCTTGCATTAAATATCAATAAAGTATCGATATATTCACATTAAATTTCTACTTGTGGCTGTCAGAAAGATATTAAGTATTTAGTAAAAGAAGTATTTGTTAAAAAAAAGTTTTAAAACCTTATAAAAATATTTATTCCTGCTAACAGAAAATGTCCCTTTAAATCCTTTAAAAAAACTCATTAATAATATCTTTTAAAATCTTAAAAAACATAAAATTTCATTATAAATTCGTTTAAAAGGACATGTCATCGCTAGTTTCTCACCGAGCTCAGGTTTGCACGTGTGTGTGTGAGCTATTCTATCCCATCTCCTGTCTATCCTGCGAGCACTTTTCAATTTGCCGGCAAACGCGGCGTATGCGCGATGGCAATCTGTTCGCCTCACCTCGCCTCCTTGAGCTCCTTGAGCTGTTTTTTTTTTTTTTCGATTTGAGATTCCAGCTTTCAGATTCCAGCTTTTGTATATTTTATATTTTATGCATGATTGTTATTGTTTGCAGTTTGCGTTGCGAGAGTAACGCAGCAGCTCGAGTTGATCCGAAAGCGGCTCATGTGCCTCCCCGGCCTTCTGCCTTATCTGCCCGGCATAACCAGGTCCTGCTCGGGGTCCTGCTTCTGCTCCTGTCTCTGGCTCCAGCTCCTGCTCCTTATCCTTAAGCTCGAACCACGCTCTACATACAATTTTTGGCCGCAATTACGGCGCTTATATATATTTTTTATATATATTTATGCGTGCGAATATATAAAGCGAAGCGAACCGATTGTACGCATCATATTTTATTTATATTTTGCTTCTTTTTTTTCATAAATATAAGCACGCCCAATCTCATTTGCATATAAAGACGGGAGGAGTGCGGAGGAAACCCATTCGCAAGTAGCATTTAGACCCGAGGCCAAGCGAAACCAAAAACGGGGCAGATGTTTTTGCTCCGATTTGGGATGAAGGATAAAGTATGAAGGAGCCAGGAGTCAGGATCTAGGACCTAGGACCTAGGACCCTCGACCTAAAGTCCAGTAATTGATAACAAACCGAAGCGAAGGAAAACCTTGCTAAAAAAAGGGGTTTTTTGTTTGCTGTTTGATTTATTTTGTGGCAAATTTGTTAATTGTCTAATTGAGTAAGAAATCATTTTGTTAATTATTTAAATGTTGTTGATAGTTTAAGTACATTTTCTGTATATTTTATATATTTTAATTATATTTTCTTTGCACTTTATTGAAGTATTAATAATAATAAGCTTGGAAATTGTTATAAAAATGTTTCTACAAGGACTATACCTTAAACTTGCCTTAAGGAGCACACTAATTTTTACTAATTTTTGAAAATTTTACTTAAAAACAGTTTAGAGAAAATTGTTAAAAATTTGTAATAAAAAATATAAAAAACAATCAATAAATGTATTAATAATAGCAACTGAGATCACTAATTTTGCTTGCCATTTTATTTTTTCCAAGCCTTTCATTTGGTAAATTAAATAAAAAGGAAATCTTTATTTTTAACTATTCGCAACTAATTTAGACAGCAAAAAATACTTCTTAAAATTCTAATAAAATAAAATAAAATAAATAAAAATCATTTTTCAATTAAATACACAACTTAAAAAAAATATATATCCTTATCCTTATCCCTATCCTATCCTTTACTATATCCTTCACCATTTATTGCCAAAACTTTCCAAGGATAATCTTCTTGCAAGCCTTTTGCTTAATCAATTTGCTCAGGACCCTGGCCAAAGTCTTGGCTCGTGTGTGTGTGCGTGTGGGATTACTCCATTGGTCACGTGCCTGGAAACATGCGCATATAAAGCAGGCATACAGGACGACAAGGATACAGGGAGACAGGCAAACAGGACCCCTTAAGTGGGGCAACTCTCAAAAATCAACGTCGAACGCTTGCCAGCGTTTTTGGCCACTGAGCGGCCACCGAAGCCTAAGGACAACCGATGGCAATGGCAATGGCTGCCGAGATATATACATATATACACATACACGCATACAGCCACACACCTACGCACTCCCACACGCACACGTACGGTTCAAAGAGACAATACATATGAGAGAGAGAGTACATATGTCGTTGGCTCGCTCGCTGGCTCTCGCTTTCTCTCTCTCTCTCTCTCTCTCTCTCGACCTGAGTGTGTGTGTGTATGTGGATAATTGAGTATCAGTTTAGTGTCTGCGATGCACTGAGAGAAATTTTATATGATTAATTTAATTAATTTATTATTTATTTAATTTAATAAATAGATTTTTTTTTTGTATAAGTTAAGAAAGAATTTTTTTAATTTTTTGAATTAAATTGTATATCATTTAAAGTTCTTCCTTTGGTAAATATATATGTATATATATATATTTTTTTTTTTTAATTTTGCAATTTTTATAACCTTTGTGGACAATTTTTCTCTCAGTGCCGGGGTTGGAGGCCATGGACAGCCAAAGTTTTATTAATGTTTGGCTCCGCTGGGGTTGCTTGCCTTGCCTTCGCTTCGCTTTGCAGTTGATTTAGCTAACTCGTAGTGGGGGCCGACATATCCTTTGGTCCTGTTCTCCCCCTCCCCTCCCCCTCCTTTGTCATTTATCATGTGCTGTACATAGCAGTGTGTGTGTGTGTGTGTGTGTT
This sequence comes from Drosophila watanabei, assembly GCA_008042575.1. Classification (NCBI taxonomy): domain Eukaryota; kingdom Metazoa; phylum Arthropoda; class Insecta; order Diptera; family Drosophilidae; genus Drosophila; species Drosophila watanabei. The sequence goes on along the minus strand of VNJS01002971.1, from coordinate 237,063 downwards.
TGTGTGAGTGAATTGTTATCAGTGGCATTTGCGAAACCAAGTGGAACACACGCGCAGCTCGAACCGATTGCCAATACACACATCCTTGCGCATCTGTATATATGTGTGTATGTATGTATTTTTGGATATATGCATACACATATAGGAAGAGAGAGAGAGGGGTTGGGGCAGGTGAGAGCTGCCCGGGTTTTTGGTTTTCTGTCAGTTGTTTTTGGCCTGCAAAAGTTTATCTTTTCAATTTCCAGCTCCTTTTTGGGGTTGGAAGGGGGAGTGTGTGTGTGTGTGTGTGCCTCATGTGTGCCTGTGTTGAGTGGGTGTCCTGCCTCGCCTTATGTATGCCTTGGATTAGGGTTGGTCCTGCCGCAGCAGTTTATTTATCCACTCAGGACTCGGGACTCAGGACTCAGCGCTCAGGTCTCGGGACTCGGGACTCTCCTCTGCGAATCGGACAGTGGCCATATCAATCACGCCCTCCCTCTCGCCTCACACACACACACACATCCTTTGGTATCCTTGTGTGTATATATGTTTACATATCCCTGTATGTGTGCCGCATCCTTGCTGGAATATTGATGGCTCTAAGTGAGCTACTGTACCCACTGGGGAGACCCTTTGAAATATCTGATTTAATTAAATATGAAAGCAAACATTTTTGTCTCACAAATAATTAATGGGAAGTAATGGTAGAAATATTAAATTTAATAATTAACATAAATGGTATTAATATTAAATTTAATAATTAACATAAATGTAAATTTTGATATGAATATAAATGGAAATATTTAGAAAATTCTACAAAACAGAAACACAAATTTGGACCGAATATAAATGGATTATCATAAATATGTACTTCTGATCAGGTTCAATAGTCGCAATCTCAGAAATTTCAGGAACTAATAGCATATTAAATAATTGAAAGTCAATAATGATTATAAATAATTATAATTCGTAAAAATTTTCTATATGTTGCCTTAAAATTTAGATTGTTTTGTATATTTCAATAGGCGTCACATGTTAATTAATATTATTTTTTATAAATACTCACCTGAAGGTCTTATCAATATCAACATACTTGTATTTCAACTCAGATTTTTAAACCAAAATGTAATGTTTTTCCGAAGGATTTTAGTTATGTATATTATAGTTCTATTTATTTAGTTATATTAATTTAATGTTTTCTATGTTTTCTTTAAGCATCTCTTTAAAATTTCTGCAACTTTAAATTTGAAAACCATTGGAAGATGTCATAGCAAAGTCAAAGTCTGTGTTAAGCATATAAGCATAAGTATATTTTTTGTATTCAATATTAATGAAAAAAATGAATACCTCAGTTTTTTACTTAATATTAAGGGGTGGCTTTTTTATTTTATTTACTTAATTAGATTTTTGATTTTATTTTCTAATACTCTTGGAGGGTATTAAAATATTAGTCCGAACTTTGCAACGCAGTGAAGATTTTAGAAAGATTTATTGAGTTATTCAATTTTAAAACTTATATTCATTGCCGTAGTAAAAAAGTAATATATTTCCAAACATTACATTTTTCTTCTCTCATTATTTTATTAAATTAAAATTATTCCAACTCATGTTAAGCTTTTATGTAGTCAAATATTTTATAATGCGAACTTTAAACTGTGGCACGCTTTTTATTTTGTTAATTACTTAAATGTTGTTAATAGTTTATTTGTATTCAATATATATTTAATATATATTTTTAAATTATATTTTGTATATATTTTATTTAAGCATTATTTAGTTTTAGGTTAATAATTAGCTTGGAAATTGTTATAAAAATGTTTCAACAAGTAAAAGATTTTTTATTAAGCGAGCTTTAAATTGTGGCGCACTTCTTATGATTTTTATGTAGTTTGGTAATTTATAAATTCAAATATATAAAACAAAATAACATACTATACATATATAAAGTAAACTAATAATACATACTATACTCTAATATATAATAATATTCTATGCTTTATTATATATCCAGAAAACATCCCGATTTTGGGGGCGTGAGGCTCTGAACTCTGAGCCTTCGATTGGACGCATTGTGTTGTGCGAGGATATAGTACGTGTGTGTTGGCTGTTCAAATACTAGCTTAGAACCTCCATATTTCTACGCATTCATTAAGGAGAATATGCAGGCTGCTCCTGGCTCCTGCTCCCTGCTCCCTGCTCCTTGGTCCTGTGGCTTTTTGCAAACTTTATTCATGCTGTTCTCAAGTTCTCGGCTCTCGGCAATTTATGGTTAGAAGATTTTCGCATATGCCCCTAAAAACACACACTCACACACACACACACATAGCACCAAAACACAACACAGTTTTACCCCGTTTTCTGGCAAGATTTTCCCCCTTCTTCCCCCCCTCTAACTTTCCCAGTGAACACATTTTCGGCAGATCTTCTTGGCCATTTTCTCGCTGCTCTAATGCCGCTTTTAATTGGCGGCCCACACACATAGATATATATATACATATATGTATAGATATATATGTGTGCACACACGTATCGGTGGGCGTGGCATGTGTGGTAATTTAACTGCAAGCAACCAAAGTTTATGGCTAAGTACGAGTATATAGCGATGGCCATGTTTCCCAGTCACCAGTTCCCAGTTCTCAGTTCTCACAGTTCAGATTCCCCCCGATTTTCAAGTCGTCCCCGTTCGGTTCTTTGTTTCCCCCCAACTTTTGGTCTTTTAAGTACTGGAAAAAATCGGATTTATATATATTTAAATATTTATAATGATTTTTATTAAATATTTCATTTTTCAGAACAGTTTTTATAGCTTGAAAATGTTAAATTTTGCAACAGAATCCACTAGTTTTTAAAAGAAGTTTATCAAGTAAAGTTAAATCTTTTTTGTATATTTTGTTCTATATTTTTCTCAGTGCATTTCACCGCTCTCTCCCTCTGCTTAGACGACGACCGATGACGAGGACGATGGCTCGACGAGGACTTCGTGGCTCCTCCTAATTGCAAAGCCTCAGCCCGCCTTCGCCAGTTTCGCAATTGTGGCTACCAAGTGGGCTAAAAAAGGGGGGCCAAAACGGGGGTTAAAAGGGGGTACAAGAGGGTTAAAATGGGGGCCAAAAGGGGGTTAAAAGGGGGTCCTGGCTGGGCAGTGGGTGGCCTGTCTCGCGTGTGTTCAATAACGCCAGCTTCATGTGTGCGGCATGGCCAGGCAGGGTGTGGCCCTGGGCTCTCTCTCTGTGCTGTTAATATTCTGGCTTTGCCAGGATTAATTATGGTACCTTCAGGATATGCAAGAAGTTTAATTAGGGTTTAGGCTGAAATTTTTATTATAAATATTAATTTATTTAATTTATATTTCATTCTATATTTTATAATATAATTAATACATAATTATTTACAATGTTTAAATGCTGCTCTTATTAAAAAACGATTTAAAGTTTAGAACGTGCACACTGCTGAAAAACTTGTTATAAACATGCATTTGGTCACACTAGTTTTTTTTATAGGAAATACAATAACAAGCTCATAAGAAAGAATAAAGGCTAATATATAATGTAAAAATTAATAATAAATAATAAATCAGATACATTATTTAGAAAACTCATAAGAAATCTTTAAATATAGGGGCGTTTTTATTTTTAAAAGTAGATTACGGTTACACCGCTTTAAAAGGTAAATACTGGCAATACATATGTAACTATAGATTTCTGGAGTTTGAAGTTCAAACATTTCAACAGTTATCAATAAAAAAAAACCTTAAATATATATATAAAAACCTTAAATATATTAAAAGGTTTTTAAGGCAATAACATATATATTTTATACAGTTATGACACTGCAAATTTAATAATAATTACGATTAAGATGCTATGAGAATTTATTCAAATTTAATTTAGTTACAAAGCATTTTCTCGTAGCCTTTAAAAGAGTTTTCCTTTATGACTTCTTAGTGACTTTGAAAATACTACAAAAATACTAAGAAAATAGAAATAAAACCCAATGAAAATATATAGTTAATAATTCGTTGTCTAAATAAAAAGCAATGGTATTTTGTTCTCCATTGACACCCAATCAAGTTAATAAAGATGTCACTGTGGCGACTGTGTGAATCCTTCGATAGGAGCAAGCGATAACGATAACAGTGACAATTGGCAATGTCGAGGTTGTTTCGGTGTGAAATTGAAATTTCACAATGCTGACATTTATTGACGAGCCAGAAAGAGAGCAGCAGCCTTGATTAATGATAAGAATCTGTAGAATCCGGCAAAGACGAAGACAAAAAAAAAATCGAAAATATATAAAAGGGAGTACGGAGCTCGTTTGAATTCTGACATAAATCAAATAGCTGCATGCTCATCCGCATTTTGAATTTGGAAATAAAAAACAGACAAGGGAATGGGAACTGGAATGGGAATGGAAATGGGAATGGGAACGGGAAAGGTAACGGGTTGTGTGCAGCATAATGGAAACAACCGCGAAATATCTATTGACAGTTGGGTGTCATGTTTATCCGAGGTTGTTATCCCATTTTGGCAACACTGCGATTTATGCTCGCCGCCCCGTAACGCCGAACGGGCGGATCTTCCTCGCGACTCACAGATGCAGAGATACAGAGGGATACGCAGATACAGATACAGATACACACACAACAATAGATACAAATGCGCATTTTGCATTTCGCTTGCCGCGTTTTTTTTGTTTTATATGAGATTTGTGTGTCAAATTTCCATTAGCCCTTCACCCCGGTTACCCCTTCCTTCCTGCAGCCTTACCCACCCCTTGGGCCGCGCAGCATGCAAATGCCAGGATATGCCAGGATGCGTGCGCTGATTGCTCCCGATGCTCCTGCGTCCTGGGTCGCGATGGGTTACGTGTTTTTCCATTTCTCTTTTTTCATATTTTACCCCTTGCCCCGGGTTTCGCGGAGAGAGAGAGAGGGGTAATACAATATCCTTTGGCTTCCTTGGGCCCTGCTATTTTTTTTTGCCACTGCAATTTCGCTGTTTTTTTTTTGTTGTTCCCCGGCTGCCCCTTATGCTGCGAATTTTTTTTTTTTTGTTTGATAATTTATTATTTTGTAAGCATTCAAATGTGATTCTGTCGCGGCTGCTGTCGAACAATGAAAGTTGATTTACATACCGAAACGATGGCAGTTTGATGTCCCAGTCCCTGATTGTCCTTATCCGTTTTTTTTTTCTCCCGTGGACCAAAAGGGATCGAGGATGGGTGCACTCGGGCAAAAGTATTAGTGGGTTCAAGGAATAAACGTACCTAAAAGATATTTAAATGGTTTCTTGTTTTTATAAATAAAACTAATATCTTGATGTAATTTGTTTTGGAATTATCAGCATATTTGAAATACATAAGAGTTTTGAGATTAATTTGAAATTTGGAATTTATTTATGAAACGTTGTTTATTATTTATTTATTTATTTGCTCTAAAAACTTATTGCAATTTATTTAATTTTGAGAGCTAAACAGAATAGGTTTTTTTAATACATTTAAAAATATAACATGATTAAAATTTCAAAAAAAAATAAAAGAAAAAAATTTTGTTTCGCCCAAACATGTCTAGATCGATTCGCCTTATGATGCTGATCAAAAAATATATATGCTTTATAGGGTCGGAAATTACTTCTTTTTGTTCTTTTAGCTTTTTATTACCATTTTTTTTTTAATATTAAATTTCTGTGAAAATTAAATATTATAAAGTGTTACAAGTACTTATAATATGTTTAACACATTTCTAATTTTATTTGAAAATAATTTTATTATTTGTTTAATATTTGATTCTGTTTCTTTAACTTCTTTAAAATTATTCTTTATTTATTATTACTTAAAATTAAAATCAAATGAAAAGTATTTGATTATTTGTTTAATATTTAATTCTATTTCTAAAACTTCTTTAAAATTCCTAAAAAAAAGAAAAGTAAAGAAAATACTGCTTTCTGCTTCTAGTAAAACATCATATATCGTAGTTTCTTTCAGTGCACTTTGGTCCTGTCGCATTTTTCCGCGAGCTGGAAGATGCAAGAGGTGAGGCGAGGCGATAGATATTTATGGGTTCCTATACAGTGAGAGATAAAAGTCAGGCGACGGCCTCAACAATGGAAGGCAGCGGCAGCGATTTTTATGCAACGCATCAGCGGCAATCGCACTTGATTAGAATTATTGATTGCGTATCGAAATTGGCTCTGCACACTTTGTTATTCGCACATGTAGCTGTATCTGTAAGTGTATCTGTATCTGTAGCTATATCTGTCTTTGTATCTATAGCAAGTATCTGCAACTCTGCCTCATTCCAATATGTCACTGTCGCTGCTCGCAATTCCAATTTCGAATTTCCATTCGAGCAGCTCAAAAATATATATATATTCCATTCCGAATAAAGCTGATTTTCCGATTGGAATGCCTTTTCTTTATGCGTTTTCCTTGGAAAACAATCATAATAAATATGAGAGAAAAGGTGAATCCTCAGCAAATGCAAATTGTGACATCACCACAGCCGAAAGTCTGAAAGCTGAAAGCCGTTAAAATCTAAACGATAAACGTATTCGAAAAATTTACATGTGCTCTTCATCGCTGAGTATGTTATGGGAGATATAAGGGGATATAATGCCGAAAATCTGTTTTCACAGACAGGCAGGCGTATCAATCATTAGCAGGCAACAAAAAAAAAATAGAAAAGAGATCCTGCGAAATAAAGGGTTGGCCCGGCCCAATCCACCGCAAATGAAGAGGATCTCGCTCGTTAGGAGGATGCTCAGGATGCCAAGGCTGCCTGTGTGTGACCCTCGACCTTTGCGCCCTGACTCACGGCATGTCACCCTTCCAGGGAGAGAGAGGGAGAGATTTGCGAGAGAGAGGACCACAAACGAGACCCTCATCCAGCGCCGTGTGTTTGTTGTTTGCATATTAATGTTGGCTTTTGTATCTGTTCCGGCAGCTCTCGAATTTTGATTGCGAATCTGCGGATTAAGGTATTTGCGCACGTATAATTAATTGGATGGCACGCCGGCTTGGCTACCGTTGCACGTGCGTGTCGTCCCTCCGCAGAGATACATCCAATATATGCAGATATATCTGTGGTGAAAGCATCGCAGCGGGAGATGCATTCTGCATCCTTGGAAAGAACCAGCTGGCGGTCTTATAAACACACAGATATTAATGTGATTAAATTTAAGAAGAGCTATTTGAATAAAGAAGAGCTTAAACAAGGTTCATTTTTAGCGCGAGAGCGGGTTTTGCTCTTTCTCTCTCTAGCGCGCTCTCTTTCACAGCAAGAGCAGCTTAAAAATACCACTTGGTAGCGAACAAGAGAGTTTACATTTGATTGCTTAAGAAAATAATATTGAGAAATACAATTTCTTTTTATACTTTCTATTCTTAAACCTCTTTCTCTCTAGCGCTCTCTTTCACAACTTAAAAATGGCACTTGGTAGCGAACAAGAGAGTTTAAATTTTAAAGAAAATAATATTGGAAAAAAACAGTTTCTTTTTATGTTATTTTTTCTTATTCCTCTCTCTCGCCATTTTTGTAGAGCAACAATAGTTTTAAATTTCTCTCAGTAACGAACGAGAGAGATTTTAAATACATACTTATATAAAGTTTCTTGTCAAATAAACATATTTTTTATATGTTCTTTATTTCTGTATTAAATATTCCATAACTGATAGATTCATTCTTATAAATCCTTAACCAAAGTCTTAGATATATACAAATGACTCTTTGACAAGCTCTTCCAGAACGTTCTGTAAGAACTTCCCCATGAAAGAAAATTCCCCCACAGCATAGTTTGGTTATAAATTCCTGAATTTATATCCTTTATGGCATCCCGTGCATCCTGTGTGCCAATGGAATGTGTTTGATGCAACACAAAGCGTGCGAATTGTTTGGTTTCCAGGCAAGGATACACAAGTATCTAAGGCTGCGATGGATGGATATAGATAACCTTTGGGGAGGCATTCGGAAAATGTTTGCTCCGTGGAGGCCCGGCGGTAATAAATAAAATGAACTTGGCCACGCATCATCATCATCAACGGCATCAGCATCAGGAGATGAAGGCTCGGGAGCAGCTACAAAGAAATGCAATCAATTTAAAGTTAAATTTTTGGCATATCGAGGCTTACACACACACACACACATACACGCGCGTATATTGGCCCAAGGGGAGTAAGTAAAATACATTCATACACTGAACAAAAATAGTTAACGAATCGAATAAGACCTTGAATGTCTGCATAGGAAGATTCATGTATAAATTCTATTTGATCTGAAAAGAAGAGAGTTCTGGAGAAATTGGGCTAGAAAATAAATCATTGCATACTTTTGGACGGGTTTTCTAGTTAATTAAATTCCGAAGAGGAGTTTTTTCAGGAAAATGTCTTAAAAGCAATAGGTTTAAATTCAATTTTCTGGTGGAAGTTTAAAGTGTAGTTTTCTGGTGCATATTAGTCTCGAAAATAAATCAAAGCATACTTTTAGACAGTTTTTTTAGGGATTTAAATTCCTCTCGAATATTTGTAAGTATTTTTAATGAGAAATAATTTTTGTAGAATAAATTCGGGGGAATTTATACTTTAACCCAAAAATTTCCTTAGTTTGTTATTAAAAAATTGATTTATATTTAAATAAATATGAAAATCATATCTTTGTATACTTTTAGACTGTTTTTCTTTTGACTTAAAAACTGTAAAGCTTTTGAAAGGAATTTTGTTTTACATTTTGATCAAGAAAAAGTGTGAATTTCTTTTTTAATTAGTCAAAAAATTGATTTCTATTAAAGGAAAAAAACATAGCATACTTTTGAACATATTTTCCTACGACTTAAAATAATTTTAATATTTATAAATTATTTATAAACTAAGCTTTTGAACATATTTTCCTACGCCTTAAAATCATTCAAATATTTATCAATTATTTTAAAACTTTTACTAATACGGATATACATTTTTATTCTATTAAAGGAAAAACATAGCATACTTTTGAACAAATTTTCTTACGACTCAAAATCATTTAAATCTTTATAAATTATTTATCAACTAAGCTTTTGAACATATTTTTCTACGACTTTAAATCATTTAAATTATTATTTTTTTATTGTAAAAAACTTAAATTTAATATTTATAAATTATTTTAAACTATTACTAACGAGAACATACAATTTTTCTCCGTGCACATTGTCACGTAAAACCCACCTATTGACGCGGTGGGGCCAGGCCATCATTGGTAGCAGCTTTCCCAAAGGAAAGCCAGCTGGGGGGTGTGGGGTGATGGGGAAATGGGAATGGGACACACACACACACTAACTAACACAGAAGCCGGTAACATCCCCGTTGAGGATGTCGCTGCCGGATGGCCACAAAAGACATCATGGCTGCCGCGTCCTGACGCTTCACTGGATACTTACTGTGAAAGTAGACCCATTGAAGCTCGCACACACACATACGTGGGGATTATGTGCGTGGTGTGGGTGCTGCTGCTGGAGTGAGTGTGTGTGACAGCAAATGCCAGAAAACTCAGTCGGTGGAACCCACCCCCCCAGGCATAAGCTGTCCACCCTCACACACACATGCTGCCATGGCAGAGAGGCAGAGAGGCAGGCAGGCTGGAAGGCAGGCTGGAAGGCAGTATAAGCCAAATCCATTGCCTCGTATGTGTGTGTGTGGCCAGCGAAGCATCATGGCGGCAGTCATGTTGAAATTTTAATTCCTCGCCCACTCAATTTGCTCACCCCCCCATCCCCCTCTCTCCACACACACACAGCAGCCACCGGGTACCCCCCCCAACCCCTTATTGTTGCTGTCTGGCACTCAAAAGTTGTCCCCACACACGCTGGAGAATATATGTTATACATATATATGTGTGTGTGTATGTATGTACATAATGCCCCCATGTGTATGTGTATATACCTTTTTCAAGCAGGAGAGCGTGGGAAGGGGGGGAGGAGGGGGATTGGTGAATATTGGGAGTTGGGGGCGGTGGTGGGGTTTTGGGGACAGTTGGAGGACAGCTCTCGTGTTCGATAGCCAGGGCACGAAACTTGAAACACTGACAGAAAAATGTGTGTTATATTTTCCAACTATAAAAGAAGAATGTATAGTGAAAAAAAAGGAAATTTGAAATTAGAAAAATATTTGTAAATATTATTATGTACTTGAGACAACATTTATAATATGATATATATTTTTTAAACTGTTTAAAAATATATAAATATTATATATTAAAAAGGGATAGGTTTAGAAATCCTAAGAAAATCTCCTTAAAAAAGTATCTGGAAGGAGGCAATATACATATATTTTATATAAATAAATATTAAATGTTGGTAAACGAAAATATTATATATTAAGAAATATATTAAGCACATGTTCAGCATATTGCAATATATATATTTTTATTTAAATTTTACGTTTTTTTCTATTGCTTATTATTCATGTATTTTATTATTTATTAAAAATTATATTGTGGCATACATTTAGGGGAAATTTTTATATATATAATATAAAAATATATAATATAAAAATAAAAATGTTTTTTAAATTATTAAATATATTTAATTTGAAGAGTTGTTAGGTACCTGTCACTGGGGTTTCTTTGACCCATATAAACATATTTTAGCTTGATTTAAAAATCACAGGGATGCAAGTACTTAAAGTCTTCGAAAAACAAATGGAAATGGAAATAATAATAGTAATATTGTATACAAAAATTATCAAATAAATAAAATAGTATAAATATCTAGTAATTACTTAATTCTCTGAACTTAAAATCAATTGGAGATTTTAAAACTCATAAAAAAGCCTACAAAAGTATGCAATAAAATGGTTGCAGTCGCCAAAAGTAGTATATATTTGTAACAAATATTTTCTAAAGGCTTTAATATATTATTATTATTATTAATTTTATTATTATTATTATTTCTTACTGAAATTTATTAAATTTCCCTAATTAAATCCAAAAATTTTCCGTGTACACCTTGACGAGTGCAGAAATCTGCCAGCTGGGGGGCTGGGGGGATCCTTGTGGATATTTGCAAGAAATGGCAGTTAGTCCTCCGTCCAGGTGGTGCCTGGCATCTGTGTCTGGTCCTTTTCTCCCTCCTCTCTTTTTTTTTTTTTTTTTTTTTTGCCTTTTGCCTTGGTTTTCCTTTTCTTTTTCTCGGTCGTTTTCTCATTCTGTTTGTGTTGTTTTTGTTTTTTCTTCTTCACTTATTTTGCTTACATGAGTGGAAGCGACAGGAATGCTCAGCGCTGTCCTTAAAAGGGAGCCAGGGGGGAGGGGGGAGGCTCTGCGGTTAGCAAGGACCCAACTAGGACAAAAGAGCAATACTATTCACACACACACACAGTCATACAGAGGATATGTGTGTGTACATAAGCCGCGGCACATAAGGATTGGCATTACATGCTCGCACTCCCTTCCGCACTCTCTCTCTCCCTCCCTCTCTCTACGTGTCTCTGGGGCTCTCTCTGTCTCTGTCTCCGTCTCTATCTCATATGTATTCGAATGTCCTGTCCCCATGACAGTATCCTTTTGCTGCTGCCACCGCCGCCACCGCCGCCTCCGCGCAGGTCCTCTCACAAAAATGAAACACCGCAAAGCGTGTTGCCTGACATGTGATTGAGGACGACGTTTATATGTATCTCACACAAGGGTGGACCTTAGCCACAATTTAAGGATACTTCTCGGGGGGAATTCTAGGATAACTAAGCGTTAACCTGTCTGAGAGCATAAATTATTAAGAGAGAAGATCATAAAGATGGAAGGAATGTAATTTTATGCTTGAACAAGGGGAGAAATGTTATAACATGACTAAAAGATAACTTTTAAATATAAAATTAATGATTTTAATTAGATTATTTACCTAAGAACCCTACAAATAATTTCTTTTCCTAATTTTCCTTAATTACAATCTTATAAAACCGTGTCCAAGTCCACCCTAGCCACCGCGCATCCCTCAGATACTTTGGCTGGGATAGTCAGTCATGGAGAGTCGTCGTGGGTTAGTTAGTTCGTTAGCATTTATGCACTCGCTTTGTATGCACACATCACACACCACACACACCACCCCTCCTCGGGGGGGCATAAACTTGTTAGCGCTGAGAAATGTTAAAGGTAATAAATCTAAATCCAAAAGAGGGGCCACAAAAAAATAAATAGAAATGAAGTGAGTACGAGTACGAGTACTGCTGGAAAATGTCGGTAACATAAATCAAAAGAGTTTTCATTTACTGGTAAGAATGGATTTTGGGGCCACCAAAAAGCTATCGATTAGCTATCGATTGGTTTGGTTTCCCTAATGCCTATCGGAGTTTGGTGATTCGCAATTGAATTTGGTTTGAATTTATTTTCGATGATTTAGGTTTACTTCAAAAGCCTCATCTTAGATTCCTTTACTCTGATTCTGTTTATGAAAAGGAAAAAGTTCGATATTATATCGGAAATATGAAAATACCTTGATGTATCGATCTTTAAAACATCGAACAATATCGATAATAATAGTAAAATATTTATACTACCGCAAAAATGTACCATAAATCTTATTTACTTACTTTGAACCTTTGGCTGATTTTATTTTTACGAGATCTTTATATAAAAAGATCGATTTATTGCTCATCGAACATGAAATAGATCGATTTAAATATGTTTATATATAATGAATTACTACACTATTGATAGATGCTTATTTTCTGTTAGTTCTAATTGATTTATGCAAGTATTGTACAAAAAAGTATATACAAGTCGTGTTTAAAAATTACTTGTGCTTTGAAACACTTTAAAAATATGTCCAAAAGTATGCAATGATATTTTTAGATACCAAATTCTGTGCATGTTTAATATTTGGTAATTAAGTACTTGAAATTAAAAGAAATTTACCCCAATTTTAGACAAATTTTAAAGGGTTTTTAAAAACACTGATTCATTATTTTAATATTCAATATATACATTATTTTAACAGGAAAATATCTTCATCTTAAAATGAAATAAAAAACCCCACCTGGCCTTATAATAATCGCTGTAGTGTTACTCAAACCACAATTGTACAACTGCCTAGAGGGCATTCTTAGCTCCCTATTCCTTATTTCCCATTCGCTATTCCTTATTTCATAAATACTTAGTGGCAGTGGATCTTAAGCTGCTTTTTCTTTTCTGCAGCAGCAGCTTCCGCCAGGGATGGGCACCTTTTCTGAGGGGTGCGGGAGCCAAGGGAGAATACGGGGTGAAAGTAAAAACACATCAATTGGCATGTGCATGGAAATGACACCAGAGAATTGTGCAAAAATGTTATCTTTGGCTTCCGCACCAAGGCCTCTCCAAAGGGGGCAGTGGGGGTAGGTGGAGGGGTGGTGGATTTGGAAGGTAACCACCAGCCACCCCATCGTTTATTTTTTCGCAAAGTGTAAGCGTAACAATAACAACAACGAAGCCCATTTGAAATAACAGGCGATATTGACGTCAAAGGCAAGGGGAGGATGGGTCCTGCCTCCTTGCCTTTCCTTTTTTTCTGTATTTTTTTTTTCTCTCTGTGCAAAATGGGCCGTGAGCCGCGGCTCTTTGCGAAATTGCCAGAAGATAACTCCGACAGGCGGCTCAGAAAATTGGCAGTTGGATAAGCGAAAAAACCAATTCACGAATACTTTGCATATATAATATATTCCGGCGGGGGGGAGGAGAGGCGAAGGGCCTGCCCAGGCAACCATATCGTGTACACCACGCGTTAAAGGTAAACACCCTTTCAGGAAAGGAGAAGGGGGTTGTGGGGTGGTTTTGTGGGGGAAGAGGGAGAGGGTGGTGCTCTGTAAGCTCTATGAAAAAGTGTGCGGGGTCAAATGCCAACGTGGCTAGCTACGTGGGTGTCCCTTCCAGATGTCCTTTATAAAGTATTTATTTGATTTTTGGGGCAAGCTGCTTAAATTATAATTATGGCATAAAAAAACAACTTATATTTTTGCTTTATAAATTTAATAAAATTAATTTTAAAGTGGTTTTTGTTTTAATATATATTTTTTGATAGAAATCCAGATAAACTAAAACTATTTTCTTATTTTCTAGATGTTTACTATATTTCTTTACATTATTTATATATTTTTTAATTTCCTTGTAGGAATTCGTTTTTTGTATATATATTTTATATTATTTTTTTTATGCAAAAATACCCCCAAGTTATTGATGACTTTAAGTTAACCTTTTTCTTTTTCAGTCTCATCTTTTGTTGTGGCAAAGACCTCATCCCGATGACAGACTGTGATCATTGGGCGAGCATTGATTTTCGATAAATTCCATTGTTATCGCTTGGCAGCCTATCAGAAAATGAAGGAAGCGAAGGGAAGTCGAAGGAAGTCGAAGGCTGCTGTGCATTATACGCCTCTGCGGAGCATATCCTTGGCAGGCATCACTAAACCTGACAGTTGCTCCGACGGACGGCCGTTAAAACGGACGACTGGGGATGGAAATGGAGGTTGGAGGTGACATATGAATGTGCACTGTGAGGGGAAGGTGGAAGGTGGAAAGTGTCTGTGTGCACCTGAAAAAAATGTATGCTTTAGCTCTGACATAATGATATTTTTATAATATTTTCAAGGTATTCAAATATATATAGTTCATAAGAATTTAATGATAATTCTTTGACTTATTATTTATATTTGTTAAATGTATGTGTTTCTTTCTTTCTTATGCTTTGCCTGAAATGCACAAGTTTCAAATTTGTTTAATAAAGAAAATTGATTTTTTATATATATTTCTACCAAAATGTATGTTTATAGCTTTGCATTTACAGCGCCATAACATATTGATAGACAAAAATAATCGATTTGTACGGCACAGAATTCTTTGATAATTTATTGCTTGATCTTTAATTATTGTAAATTAACACATATATTTTTTTTTGCTTTAATAACTATTGCTTAAGTAAGTGGTGTTGATAGTGACTCTAATAAAACAATAAAATAATAATAACAATAATAATAAAATAAAATCGATTAGTAAAAGAAAAATTTTCCCAGCAAATATAAAATCTAGAAAGTGATGAAAATAAGAAAATCAAGGAAAAAATACACGTAAAAATATTTCAGGAGTGAGGTCTTTTATCATTTGTTCATTGATATTAGAATTGATGTTAATTTATTGCCCAATTAGCATTAAAATATTTTTTTTACGGCAAGTGGTAATATTGTAACCTAATTAGATATTGATAGGCAGCCAAATACAAAAATAATCGAGAAATAAATAAGAAAATTACCAGAACTCAGTTTTTTGTACAGCTATTTATTTTTATTTAAGTTCTTGATAACTTTTTTTCGTTTTTTGTATAGTTATTTATTTATATTTTAGTTCTTGATCGTTTTTCTCAGCTTGTTGAACAGTTATTTATTTTAATTTAAGTTCTTGATCATTAAATTTTATTTTTTTTTTTGTAATTGTTAAAGTATAAACTTTACTATAAATTTAAATAATAGATAATTAGTTAAATGTAATGAAATTCTGATAATATTATTGTAAGAAATAAAAAAGTGTAGATTGCTTATTAAAGTATGGTTTAAAAAATAGTTTTTAAATAACAACAGAGATCTAATTTTTCCCCGTGTGTATTTTTGATTCTTTTTAAGAGTGTGTGTGTGTGTGTGTGATGAAGGTGTGGGTGTGTGGGTTGGGGGTCTAAATGGCTGATAGCGAAAATAAAAGTGGCACACACACACACATACATACCTTCGACGGATGTGGGGTTGTGTGGGAGAAGGAGAATGAAGAGAAAGAGAATGAGAATGAGAAGGAGGCAGAGGAGAGCGATGGCCGAGCTGCTGCTGCTGGTGGGGGAGGGGGGAGAGTACTTTTCCACATTTGCCTGCTGGGGCTCAGGCGGAAAATAAAAAATGATGATCCACACAACACACCACCTCCTGCCCTTTCCTTCTCACAACAACAACAACAAAATAGGAAAGAAGTAACGCACCGTTGGTTATCAAGGGGGGGCGGGGGAGGGGGGAATGTGCCTTGGCTATTGGACGCTCATTCCTTTTGGGAGCCAGATTGAGCCTTCTTCTGGCCAGGATTCCATTGAAATAACCGTAGGCCTTCTCCGGCGGAAGCGGGGGCTCGACTCTTGGTGAGCCAGTGAAGTGTGAAGAGCTCTTTCCTTTATTGGTTTTGTATTTTATTATCACATCTCGTTTATTCCTTGATACGTACATACATACATATATATATATATACAGGCAGACAGACGGGACAGGACAGATATCTGGCTATATGCATACGTAGCCCCGGGCCCCGGGTGACACTTTGTGACGCCGTTTACGGGCCATATGGGACTTTGATATGACAACGCAAATATCCGTTATGGGACAGCAGGCACGCACGGCATCTTTATGGGGGGG
>VNJS01002971.1:138414-218253 GCA_008042575.1 Drosophila watanabei | reverse complement strand
GGGGGGGGGGGGTATTACAATGTATCACATATATATCTTTACTATCTTAAGTAAAATATTTATATTGTAGTTTATTAATTGTGCAATAACCATAATAAATCTAAAGCAAGATTTATTAGAGATTGAAAAATATCAAAAATTTATTTTTTAAAACATCTAGTTTTAGTCCGATTTTGGGCTGAATAAATGTATATATAGTTGGAGCTACAGTTAACATTTAAATCTATTAAAAAACTATTACAAAAGTTTTTTTTAGGAGTTTATAAGTTTCTTAAAAGTAATGTACCTTTTAGCTTTTGTAGAAAATATCTATATAACGAAAATATACCTATATTTGTGCAATAAATCTATATGCTTTCTAATATATTGTTAAAAATATATACCAAAAAATAGCTCAAATAAAATATATAACATTTTTCTGCTTAGTTTATGATAATACCAATATTTCTGTTTCTGTTTCTGTTATTCTGTGCTTATACTCCTCATTTGTATACACTTACTCTCAAAGGGCATTATAATATTATTATTATTAAAATCAAAATAATCAAAATAATTTTAATTTTTCATACCTTAAATATATAATGCAAATTTCTTCCGAATTTAAAATAATGCATTTTTGGCATTTCCTCCAAGAATTTAGCTTTCTTTCTCGTTCAATTATTTGTTATTTTATAAATTCCTTAAAGAAAAAATACCTTTAAGGAGAACTATTAACTTTAAAATTAGTTTGTTTATATACTTAAAAGCATTTACATTATAACTCCAGATTAGTTGTTGATTCAATTATAGTTCCAAAGCATTTGTTTATGCCATAAAATATTAAATACATAAATTATAAATATATAAATCACACATTTAACATTTAACAAATTTTTGTATTAAATTATTCCCTTCTGTATATTTTATTTGCCTTTTACAAAATTTTCCGCAATTTTTCCGCAGCTACCCTCCCACGCATAAGGACAGGGAAATGGAACTTTCCACTCGCAATTTGATTTTCCGGCTGGACAAAGGTCTAGCCGTGGCGGTCGGCCATTTTGGATTTCCCACCCCCGCGAAGGACTCTGTTTGGGTTTGTTTGCTGTTTGCCGCAGTCTGTGCCCCGGCACCACCTCTGCCCTGACCACTTCCCACATTTCCCAGATACCAAGCCCGAGCCCGAGTCCAATCCCAACCCAATCCCAATCCCATTTCCAATTCCGGATCCTGGGCTGCTCTTCCAGGGGTCTGTCACTCAGCGCCTGGCCATCGCCATCGCCATCGCCTTCGATTCGCTTTTTATAGCTCTCATCCCTTTCGACGCCGATAGTTATTGAGTTTTCCATTTTCCCCGTTGTGCCACCCACGGCAATGTAATGTCAATTTACTTCAAATTGAAATGATTCAAGGGCGAATCCCCGAGTTGAAACACTGATAGAAATATTTATGTAAAAGCAAAGTGGTTTTTATAGCCTTATATGTTTTATTTAAAATATTTTATATATTATATTTTCAAAGAGAAGTTTTAGAACTTTGATTTCTCGAACTCTGCATTCTTTTTAGACATTTTTCTGGGGCACTTTGTAATTTTCATTTAATTATTGTTTACTTTGGAGTTTTCTTTTAAATATTTATATAATATATTAAAATATTTACTTTGATTTTATATATTTTTTTTTTTATTTTATAGAAAGAACATAAAAATATTTGCTTGAATTTTAATCTCTTGCCTTTTGAATACAATTTCCAGTTCTAAGTGTTTTTTTTTTTTTTATTTTACAGATCGTTCCCCTTTGGTTTTCGCTGCTTTATAAAATGAACTCTATATTCTCTGAAATATTTGATATGTTCTCTAAAATATTCTGTAAATTCTTCTCCTTCTTCTCTTAAATATATTCTGTAATATATTCTCTAAAATATTTATTTATTTATTTATTTATTTAAACTAGTTTTTGAAATTTTTTTTAGGCATTAAAAAAATATTCCTTAAAATATTCCTTTAAATATTCCATATAATATTCTTTACAATATCATTTAAATTATTATTTAAATTATTCCATAAAATATTCTCTAAAATGTTCTCTAATATGTTCTCTAAAATATTAGCTAAAATATTCTTTGGGATATTTTTTAAAATATTCCCGAAAATCTTCTTCAAACTCTTCCTGAAACATTACTAGAAATATTCATAAAAATATCCCTTCTAATATTCTTTGAAATATTATCTAAATTATTCTCTAAAATAATATTTTAAATATTCTCTTACATCTTCTTTAAAATTTTCTTGAAACATTCATAAAAATGTTCTTAAAAATATTTCTTAAAATATTCTTTGCGAAATTCGTTAAAGATATATATATGTAATATTCCTTAAAATATTCCCAAAGAACCTTAATCCTTTTTCTTTCCGTGTAGCTTGTAATCTGCCTGGCGTTTCGCTAGCTATTTTTGGTCGCCAAGTCCGAGGGCTAACTCGCGGCGAACGTCTGCTGTCCATGCGCAGGACAAGGACCGGGGAGCAGGACAAGGACCGGGGAGCAGGACCAAGGACCAAGGGAGCACCACGGAAAGGACACAACAACAGGAAGATGAGGAGAAGGAGGAGTCTGAGGGGGTTGGACAAAAAAGGATGACAGGGCGTGTATTTATTGTTACCGCTTTTCGTGGTCGCGTCACACGAAAAACTTGGACACGCCGAACTTTGTTTATCGGACAGGCGTCGCAGGACTCTCTCTCTCTCTCTCTCTCTCTCGTTCTCGTTCTCTGGCTCCTTGGGGGCACAAGTGAGTCTGGGTCCTGGGTCCTGGGTCCGGGTGAAATATTTATTACTTATCTACCGCTGGCTGCCCCCCAAACCCAACCTCGATCCCTGAGCCCAAAAATAGTCGTCGTCCACTGATTTCCTTCTCGTCGTCCTTGTCGTCCTCGTCGTCGTCGTCTGGCGTTGTTTATGCGTCTGGTTTCGTTTCCCCTTGGGGCCAGGCAGCAGCTGCAGATGGGGGTTAATGTACAGTTATGGCCAAAATGACCATCGAGAGGGGTTTTTTTTGGGGTGGAGGAAAGCAGGAGGCAGGTGTGTCTGGATTATTGATTTCAATGGGGGAAAAAGGTGAGTGAGGAAATAGAATTCTAGCTGAACTTAAAGCTGGTCAAAAACCATCTAAAATTAATTGGAACTTATAATTAATAGTTTAGTTTTACATAAATAATATATGAAATATATTTAAGGGTTATTAAAGTCTTAAAAGAGAGATTCTTCAGACCGAAATAAAATAAAATGGATGTTCAAATGTCTCTGGCAGACCGCAAGTTGTCAGGAAGAAAGGAGCTACCAGGATATCTCATGTATGTACTCTGGTCTGCCTTTCTTCTCTCTCCCTTTCTCTCTTTCTCTCTCTGTCTCTGAGAACAAAGCTTTGAGGGAAAACTTCCCAAAAAGTAGAGAAGCAAAAGGGTTGAAGGAGCATTGCATATGTGAACGGAAGACTTCCATGCCGCCATGCCAAGTCCATCCAAGTCTGTGTCCTTTCTGGCCACCCCCAAGGCCCCCCCGCCTCATCCCCTCACCCCCCTCAACCCATACGCCATTAGACCTTTTGTTGTCTGCAGTAAAATTCTCCATACGTGTGTACACACAGGACCTGCCTCGTCCCTTTGCTCCTGCGTCCTGCCTTGCAAAAGTTTAATTCAAATCACAAAGACACACACTCCAGGACCTGCATGTGTGTGTGCCTGTGTGTGTGTGTGTGTCTAGGAAAAGTTTGGAAATTCATGCGGTGGCAAACCGACTGCGAACGTCCTCCCTGCCTCCCTGGCCAAATAGGATCTAAAATCCTTTTTAAACCTCGCCTCGCCCTGCCTCGCCCCCTTTTGCTTTATATACCACAACTTTTCTGCATATGTATATGCATGTGTGTGTGTGTAAATGTGTGTGTGTGTGTGTGTGTGAGGACAAAACTAATATACAAGCAAGGATTCCCGAACTAACTGGTTACAGTTTCACAATTTCACAATTTCCAAAAATTGTCTTATTACGCCTTTGGGAGAAGCTTTCCTTGTTGTGTTTCCTTTGGTTTTGGGGTTTTCTTTTCGAATTTGTTTCCTAGTTCCCTGTTCCATTTCCATGTTCCAATTTAATGAGGAAATACTGTATTTAAATATATATTGTTGTTGAATTTGGTTAAAGATATTATGCTAGTTGGTTTTAAAATTTATGATTATAAATAATTTCATTGGATTCAGAATTGGCAAGGATGTGGCCTAGAACGGTTTAATTTACTGTTTCATTCCTATGTTCCAATTTAAAAGGTAAATAGATTAGTATCTATATTTCTAAACAATTCTATATTTAAAAAGATTACGAGATATCAGTTGTTTTCTATAGGTGGAACTTTGTTGGACAATGAAAAGTAATATTGCTTGAAATATACGCTCTATTTTTTGTTCCATTTCTAGGTGGTCCTATTTAGTAGTAAATTCTTTTTTGTTTTACATATATTACATATATATTATATAAATTATATTATACATATATTCCAAAGGGAAATCCCTTTTGAAAAGATCTTCAGATGTATTTTTTAAGTGATATAAAGTAATCTCTCGAACTTTCTTACATCTTAAGTTCTTTGTTTCATTTCCCTGTTTCAATTTCATAAATAAATATTATATTTTCTACTTGCTTAAATTTAATTGTTAATGAAAGAGACAATGAGGTCTTAAGGGGCTGAATTTGAATTTCTTCTATGGCTTAAATTGTTGTCTCTCTCAAAACACCTTTTTTTAAATTTAATTTCCCTGTTCCAAATTTATAAATTAACACAAAATCTACTTTCAATTCAACTTAAAGTCAAAACTTGTATGATTTCAAACGGATGAGTTGAGATTGTAGTATGTGAAAACATTTTTAACTAATGGAACGGATGATGTAATGAAATGTTGATGTCTTTCCTTTGGAAAGAACCCCGAAATATTATGTACATGCCCGTCAGATGTGCAGAAGTTAACTCGACCATAGAGCAGGAATCGGCAAGGAGGAAGGAGCAAGGAGGAAGCAGGGAAAACGAGAACACATTGTTATTGGAAGCTGGGAAATCGGTGACTGTTAAAGGACTCGCTAGCTGATGGGGGGGACTGAGAGTGGGAGTGGGTCCTGGGCCGGAGGACATTGGTGGGTCGTTAGGCGAGCTCTCTATGTGTGTGTGTGGATAGTGACTGAGGACTCCTTGAAAGGAAGGAGGCGGGGAAGGAGCCGCAGCGGAAGCAGACGAAACGAAACGAAACGAAACAGTCTTTTGCTAAAAGTTCGAGTCTGACATGTGCAGCTGTGTTTGTGTTTGTGTGTGGCAGGAGTGGAGAGCAGGACCTCTGCGTCCACCCAACTCTATGTATATTCATATACATACACGAATGTATGTGTATATGTGGGTGCGTGTGTGTACATATATGTATGCATATATATTTATCGAGCTCGTGAAAACATCAAGCGAACGGAAGGAGCTGTCCGACGGATGCCTAAGCGGAATGCTGCTCCTGCTCAATGTTCCATTAGTCCTAATGTGGAACGAAATGGTAGTGGAAGGTAGTGGTAGTAGTTTCCCCCCCTTTCCAAATCCCATTTACCGTTAACGTTTCCCGCCATTTCTCGTGGAATAAGTGGAAATGGGGAATAAACCGTTATCAATGCGATTCTTGTTTTATTTTGTTAGTTTTAAAAGGGAAGCTCTTAAATTTTTATATAAAATTTATTAAATTTATAATCTTCTGAGTTTGTTCTTTGTTATTATTTTATATTTTAATCATTTGACATTATTAAGTATGTATGTTTGTATGCTTTACTTATCAGTTTTTGCCTGGTTTATTGCCCTGGAGAATCTCCATGTGAAGAGCTTAGCTTAGCAGGCACTTACTGTTCTCTCTCGCTCTTTGTTGCTCTTGCTGCCGTCTTCGCTTAGAAGTAATTCCCATATAATTCAGTCGTTCCTTGTCATTGTCTTGCTCATATCCGTGATGAGGACTTAGTTTTAGGTTCTCACCGCCGCAGCAATAGCAGCAGATTTAACGTGGCTTTTTGGGGGGAGAGTAAGGTACAGGGACTTGGGGAATATTAGATGCCCTTTTTAGCTATATTATATACTATATTCTTTATAAATTCGAATTCTATTTAATTAAATATTTCCCACAAGATTTATATATTAAGTTTATATCAGAAATATACCAGAAGTTTAATGGGAATATTTAAAAAATATATAAAAAATATATAAAAAATATCATGAATGTATCAGGGAAATACCCGATATATACATGTAGTATTTTATGAATATTTAAAGAACTACCAGCAATATACCAAGAATACACAAGAAATATACCAAGAAAATACCAGGAATAAACAAGAAACAGACAAATAATATAATATGTAGGAACGAACCAGAAATATACCAGGAATGTACCAGAAAGATATAAGAAATATACCAGGAATATACCACGAAAATGCCAGGAACATACTAATAAAATACCAGACATATATCAGGAATATTCTAGGAATATTTAAATAATTACCAGGAATATACCAGGAATTTATCAGGAATATGCCAGTAATATACCAGGAATATACCACGAATATGCCAGGAATATACCAGGAATGTTCCAGAAATATTCAAATAAAGTCAAGAAATATACAAGGAATATACCAAGAATGTACAAGAAATATAGTAATATTTTCCAGTATTTTATCATTAAATTAATACCAGGAATATATCAGGAATATACCAGGAATATACTAGGAAAATACCAGGAATATACCAGGAATATACCACGAAAATGCCAGAAAATGTTCCAGAAATTTTGAAAGAATTACAAGAAATATACCAGGAATATACCAGGAATATAGTAATATTTCCCAGTATTTTATCTGTAAATTAATCATTTAATAAATCTATTCGATATTATAAGTTGTAATTAAATAAATACCTAAAATATATAGTTATAAATTCTTGTAAAATATTTACATAAAATTAGAAAAATTATAAATAATAAAAATATATAGAAATTAAAGTTCCATAAATCCCTTCCATTAACACGATTCTACATTATGCCAACCCAAGGCTAAGGCATGTCTCATATGCTCTATGTGTGTAGGGTGCCACACACATACACACCCACCCACACACGTACATCAACAAGTCTGCTCTGAAATACAATTTACTTTTCGTTGGGATTACATTTTGTGTGTGTTCTTTGCCATTTCTCCTTGCCGCTCGCCCTGTTTGCCATTCGCTATTTGTAAATAAAAAGAGCTCAGGCTTAAATGATAGGGTATAGGGGAGGGGGAGAGGGAGGAATAGATGGGGGTAGGTGGAATAGGTGGGGCGGGGCCGCTGCCGTCGCCGCCGCAAGCAGTTCAAGCAGTTGAGGCGGAAAGTACGCATAAGCTCTGTCAGTGGCATAGTTTTCCATGTTTTCCCTTATGTTTTTCTTGTTTTTTTTATTTTTTTGTGTGTCCTGCTCCCTAGTCTAGTTCCTTTTATTTTTTTTAGGGATTATTATTTGCCATATTATAAGAAAACGGTTTTAGTTCAAATGTCAACAGCAGCAGCAGCAGGGGGGGAAAGGAGAGTGCAAATGGGAGGAAGGATGGAGGAATAGCAGGCTGGCAGGATGTCAGGATGGATTTATTATTCGGTTGCCAGGGCGCGTTGCCAACCGTATGTGCCTTTGATCAAGATCAGGAACGTAAGTCTGTATTTTAAATATTAATTTAAAACAAGTTAAGTCCTTGTTTCTACAGTTTTTTATTTGTTTTAAAGGATATATCTTCTTCTATTTTCCCTTCAAGAAAATCCCCTCCTTCATATTTTCCACACCAATTAAATTCGTATAATTTTCCGCCTTATAATCACTTGACCCAAACAACAGCGGACTTCTCCAGTTTCGAGTTTAATCCTGTGACCATCCCCCTGGGCGTAAGGATATAAGGATGATGAGATGACCAATTCGATAATAATTCACGCAGGACGAGCCATTCGAAGGATGTAAGCAGTAAGTCAAATATTTTCAGCCAAGCCAATGTTGTGATCGTGTGCCCAGCCCACTCGGGACCTATGCTCCTTGCGACCATAGAGTATAGTGTCCTTTTTCCCCCCTAACCTCCCCCTCCCCCTGTGTGTGTTTGCACACAATTTGTACAAGCGGAGTGAAGAAGGGATGTGTGTTGCCCCATTAAATCCATGATTTATGTTCTGTTTAATGTGAAAAATGCTATGTTTTTACCAAAGAGATCACTCCCCGAGCACGCTTCATTATAGAGTGGAGGGTTCGCAGGGTTTCCAAGGATATTCGGGGCTTCCTGCGAGAGCAAACTCCGACGGCGGCCACTAATCAAGTTGACCACTGGTCAAGTCACCCCTTGACCGAAGGCAGGCGACTCCCTGAACCCGAACTCGAACCTGATTCCCAGGACCTGAAGCCTGAACCCGAATCTAAAGCTGAACCTGAGCGTGACCAGTGAACAGGGAGCAACCCCCCGAGGTCCTGCCAACTTTATTTCAATTTGCATACCAATTGCTCGGCCTGATTTGCTCAGTCAGGGTGGGAAAGCAGGCATTATTTTATATATATATACATATTCCATATAGGGCGAAGGGTTGGACGAGACGAGCCCAGCCCAAAGGATAAAGGACAACGTGACGTGACGTAACGTAGCGAAACGAAACGGCGGGCTTATAAGCGTGATAATGATGATGGCTGACCTCTGGCCAGCTGCTGCGAAAAATGGCCGATGCCTTCCTTAACTTTTGACCAAAGGATCAGCAGCAGCAGCAGGATCCAGCACGTGCTCAAGACGCTGTCCAGGGACTGCAATTTGGGATTAGACAGCCCATTGACACTGCAGGCAGGGGGTCCTTGCGAAGCGAGGCTTGTATCCTGTTTTGCCTTCCTTCTCCTCCCTGCTGGCGGCGGTGGTCAGCGCCTGTCAACATTATTTCTCAATTAATTTTGAATTTCTCATGAAATTAACCCAGAAATCGGCTGGGCAGTGACCTTCGCCACTTGGCACAAAAGGGGCACGTGTTTGGTCATCGGTCACTGCCTCAGCGGGGCAAAGGGAGGGGAGCGTTCTTAGTCCTTAGTCCAGAGTCCTGGCATTGGATTATTATTATTGGTTGTAGTTACCAAGAGGAGCGAACGACACTTGTTGAGGGCTTGGAAATGTGTATTTATCATTTTATTGCATTTACTTAAGGCACTGAACCAAAAAAATTCAATATAAAGTTCAATTGTTTAAATTGAATTTAATTGTTAAGTTCAATAAAAAGTTTCAGTTTCAGTTTTCAGGAAAAATATATTAAACAATTTAATATATTTTCTGATTTTGTTATTCTACCCTTAAATATGGTTACTAAAAATTAACAACATTTTTAAGGACTTACTTTTTAAGCCACATAGAAAAATATGCTGCAAGACTTATTAAAAAGAATAATACTATATTTAAATTTTCTGATTAGCGGAAAAAATATTTATAAGGGAATTTTAAATGCAAAGAAAAAAATTAGATACTTTCTTGTAAAATAAAAAATATTTGCATACATTTTAATTTAGTGATAAATATCGAGAAAATATTAAGAAGTACATCCAAGCTAAAGATACAACAGATTAGAAGAATTTATCAAAAGAATAAAATCAGATTTGATTTATCGAACAAAATATTAGACTTTTTAGCATATTGAAAATATTGAAAACTTTGATTTATCGAATTTTAATAAATCGAAAAATAATTGTATTTAAGGTTGCCACAGTTTTATCTTTGGAAAATATATAAAAAAATGTGTTTTATTCATTTGTTTTGTTTTCCTTATTTATTTTGTAAATATTTTGAAAACAATATTAGTTAATTGCACACAATGCAGCGTTTTGAATATCGAAATATATAGAGTTTTGCTTTAAATATAAATACAATTTGGATATATCGATTATTTCTGTGATTTCTTTTTTTACGACTTTATCTTTCATTTTATTATTTATTATTTATTAAGATACGACTTTATCTTTCATTTTATTATTTATTAAGGTTTATACCAGATCATTTTATATACAGTTAAAATTATAATAACTTAATTATTATTATTATTTTTAATTATAATATTTAATTATAATAATTATAATAATAATAATAAATTTAAAAAATAATAATAATAATTTATTAAATAATTCATTTAGATTTACGGATGAGAAGCATGTTTATCCACATTAATTTTAATTCCACAAATAAAACATATTTTTTTGGGAAACTAATTTTAACCTTAGGCTTTTTTTATATCCCTTAAAAAAGTCTATAATATCTTTGTATCTATAAAATCTATATCTTTCTAATCTATATTTTATATATTTACCTTATAACTTGTGTATTATAATTGCATTATGTTATTTATATATATTTTATATATTTTTCATACATTTGCCACATGTTTCCCATATATTTTTCATGAAAAGAAATAGCTTGGATATTTTTATTTAAATAAGTTTTAAGGGAATTTTAAGCTGTTTATTTGCTTTAAAAAATATGGAATATTTGGAAAAAGAAGTCTTAAAACTATTTAATTTTCATAAACTATATTCTACAATAACCTTCCTTTTTTTTGCAGGTGTAGCAAATCCTTGCTGCAGCGAGTCCTTAAATGAAATTAAGTCCGTGTCGGCATGCGCTGCCGTCGCGTTTTATTTTATTTTTATTTATTTTTTTTTCTGCTGATGCTGTTGCTGCAGCCAGGAAGTGATAGAATGAATGGCTGGCCCCCCTTTTTCCCGCAAAAGGGAGGCAAAGAGAGAAAAAGGGAAAAGGGGAAAGGGGGAGGGGAAAAATGCACAGACAGACTTCCTGTGGATTTTCCGGAATTTAATTTATTAAAACAACGACTGGCTCGCCGACTTCCCAGTGTCCCCTTAAACTTGAACCGATCTTTATCGGCTCCTGGGATCTGCCAGCTTTATCTTTGAATGAAAAGTGAATTAAAGTCAGGGCAGTAGGGTTCTTGGTCCCGTTTTATATTTGTGTGACAGGACCTCAGGGGGCAGCCAGGACCGGGCCGGGTTAGGCTCCAAGCAAAAGCCAAAACAACAGGACACAAAAGGGGTTAAGCTCGAGGATCGGGACGAAGGGAGACGCGATCTGAATTAAGCATGAAATGTGTGAAGGCAGCGCTTGATTGACACGTTGACAGTCGCAGGACGAAGGACACGGCACAGCCGGTCCCGAAGCCGGATCCCGTTGCGCCGTCGCGATCCTGGCAACGAGATTGCTTCCCGCCGCGGAATTGTTTTAAATTATTAAAATCAAAAACGCAAATGCATGTCCTGCGGCGAAAGTTCGTTGAATTTATTGCCGCAACCGCATTTTATATTATGTTTTTTATATTTTAAATAAGTAAATGTTAAAAAAAAAAAATGTTTATTAAATTGTAATATTATTCCAAATTTAAAGAAATAGCTTGGTTATTTATTTGAATAAATTTTAAGGAACTTCTAAGCTGTTTATTTGCTCTTAAAAATATTGAATAATAGAAAAAATAGTTGCCAAATTACAAAAAAGTCCTGTAACTATTTTTATTATTTTTAATTATATTATTTTAGTAATAAGAATGATTTTGAATATTTTAATAGCTAAAAAGATAATTTTTATTTACGTTTTTTTAAAGGGAAATAATTTGAATGTCTTTAAATAAAACTGAATGAAAGGCTAAATTTTTCGAATTAATTTAATAACGCTTTCAGAGCACTAAACTATTACTTCTTTAATTTTTGTATAAATATAAACAGCTTAAAAATGTAAAGGTAATAACCGAGTTAAGTTTGTAATTATTATTAATATAAATATTATTATTATGTTATTATATTAGTAATAAATATAGACCTGAACTTAAAGCAAAATATATATAAAGAGTACTTTATATTTTTATATCTTTATATTAAATTTACTAAAATATCTGCTGTAAAATCCTTTCTAGAATATTAATATAATATATTGATTTCTTTTACCTATCTTTTTGAAGGGTTTATTTCTTAAATTATATTTTAAAATTATTAAATAGTTTGTTATTTAATTACTACATTATTTAAATTAATATTTAAATGTATATTTACCTATTTGTTGATTTATGTATTTCTGTGTTAATATTTTATTGAATTATTTAATACATTTATTTAATACATTGATGAATATCTTTAGTTTCATTTTTTTACTTGATTTATTATTTTATTAATTTTGCTAATTATGTATTGAGTTTTGTATAGAATTTTTATTTATGTATTTATTTTAAGGATCGTTTAAAGTATTGTTTAATTATCTTACATTTATTTAATTTTATATATATGTTACTTTTTTAAGAAATTTTTATTGTTATTATTTATTGAAAAATGTATCTATTGATCTATTAATTTTTTGCAGCCGGCGATGCGTTATCCTTTGCGATCGTCTGGCAACTGTTTTTATGGACCTCCGATTTCGGGTCGAGGTCCCTCCAAAGGCACTGCCTCCGATTAGGCACGCACATCCTTTGCCTGCCAGGACGCAGGACATCTGTTTTCGCGCTTTATAGTTCTCTTTTTTTTCAATATCAATGTGGAATATGCAAATTTGCATTTTTTGGTTTTTGTTTTCACTTCGCTTTTCAATCGGGATTAGAGCGCAGAGTGTCCTGTGTGTGTGTGTGCGTGTGTGTGCCCCTTTCGCATGTCCCACCCCGGGAAATGGAAGATTATAATGACGGTGCAAGGATGGAGATCGGGCATTATAATTTGCATTTCTCCGCAGGAAGTTGTCACACATTAGGGCGAGGGGAGGGCCTCCTTCCTTCCTTTTATTATTTTGATTTTTTTTTTTTTTTGCAGATCAATAAATATGCAAATTTGCACTCGCCGGTTGCTGTTATCCTTTTGCAACATTGCACACAATATAAAAAATGTACATACAATGCACAGGACTCGGATTTTCGGGACCCCGGAAAAGCCCTCCCCTTCCGCGGCTGCATTCTAATTTCCATCATTTTCGCAAATAATTGATTTGTGTTCGACACACATTTCTTTTTCGTCTCGTTTCGTTTCGTTTCGTTTCGTTTTAGAAATATTCAAATTACGGCATTGGCATTCAAATTGCACATCCGGTCGGTGTCCTTGCCGCTACCTACTTTGCATACAACATTATGTGTACAGGCATTAACCCTTCGCGTCCCCTTTTGCCTTGATCTGGAATCCAATTTTCCATTTCCCTGGTTTTATATTTTCGGGTCACAGTGTCCCGATGGCAAGGCGTGAAGTGGCCGCGATCCTTGATAAGACACAAGGACTCCTTGGGCCAATTTATCGGAGGCCAGAGATAGTTGATCAAAGTTGATCGCTGATGTCCTTTTAGAGTTGGTCCTTTTGGGCAGTGACATCCAATAAGTTGATTGATTTTATGAGGTATATCTTAAATATATTCTTTGTCTTATAACTTTAAGCTCACATAATGTAAATAAATAAATAAATTCTTTATCTATATTTATTTCATTGCGATTTTGTTTTTGTTTATTTTATGATTCTAAATATATTATTTTTGTGTATTTAGGTTTGGCTTAAAACAAAGAAATAGCGGAAAAAACAATTAGAAAACACAGTATTTGATGTATATTCTTCATATTCTTTTTATATTTTCATTTTTCATATTATTTTTATATTTGATATATTTTGAGTTTGTCAATGGGACAAATGTTATTAATTTGATAACGAAATTAATAAAATTATTTGAATTTAAAATTATTATTTCCTAGTTTTTTGTGTTATATTTTTGATTTTTAAGTGAAATCGTTTCTGATATATGTTGCCTTACACAAAATAGAAACCTTATTTTAGGGCATAGATTAGAAATCATAAAAAAATGGTAAATACTTAGAAAAATAAATAAAACGGTATGATATTTTGTAATGGGAATTTAATTTAATTAATTTTATTATTCATTGCATTAAAAAGTTTAATTAAAAAGCAGATTTATATTTATTGAAAATATGAACAGGCATAATTTATTATATTGTTGCTTCTGCAACTTATTAAAGATGAAATTATAAGCACTTAATATTTTCTGTCTTTGAAATAAACAAAACTAAAACGGCTTAAAAAAATATAACAAATAAGATTTAGGCATTCAGAAAAAATTTTAAATATTAGATATAAGAAAATAAATTAGAAAATAGATATTAGAAAATAAATAAATTAATAAAATTCTAGAATATGTGAGGTCAATAATAGTATAAAGAGACCACATAATTTTTGTTGTAAAAACTAGTTAATTTGCATTGTATGTAAGAATATATTTTTTTAATATAAACTTAAGTACGTAATCTTATTTTTTTTGTTTTTATTATTAAAATTATTGTATTATTATTTCTTATATATTATATTAAATTATTAAAAACTAATTTTCCTAATTCAAAATGCAGAATATAAGTTTATTTGTAAGGCAATTGTTGCTTTGCAGTCTCTAAAGTAAGTTATAAACAGAAACAATTCATAAATAATGAATATATTTAGTTAAAAAAAAAAACAATTTAAATGCCTAAATAATATATACAAAAAATTAATATCCTTTTGTAAAATATATATGAAATGTCATATAAATAAAACGCATTAACTGCTTGCTAAATCGGTAAAATAAAATTCTAGAGTACTCCAAATCCCCCTCGAAACTTGTAATTAATGGCCACAAATAGCCAGTCAAAGGACTCTATCTCGATTCCATCAAAGTTTCGAATTAATTGCCATAAAAATGTGGCCCCACGAAGGCATCGGAGGGAGCTCTCGGCACTATCTTTTTGGCAATCGAATATGAAAATCATTTCAGATGTGGCTTCATATATGTACATAGCTCCCTATGTATGTACGTGTGTGTGTGTGTGTGAGTGTGTGCATGTGTGGGCGATTCATTCGCTGCACACACACTCACACAGATAGAGGCACCCCGAAGTGCTCACATAAATATCGCGCATTGTGTGTATATGTATTGGCTTACATAAGCCTCGGCTTCTGCCCAGCTTGGTCCACCCCTTTGCACCACCCCAACCATCAGGTCCACCCCTTGCCACCCCTGGCCACCCCTGGCCACCCCCAGTGCCTTCATTTGTGTCTCTCTTTCGATAGCACGAAATGTGCATATGCTTCAAAGTGCTCTCCACATCCATTTCCAACTCTCGCACACACATGTGCGCAGGCACACACATTACAGCGCACACACACACGGGCTCACCCGCAGGACATGCACATATATACATATATACAGAGGGACAAGACAATAAGGAGGAGTGGGTGGTGGTTGGTCGGTCGCCTGCCAGCCAGCCAGCCTGGTCGGTGGTGGCTCAAAGGGCTACTTTAGGGATGTATATGTGTGCGGGAGCCGATAGGATATATATAGATCCCTAAATATTGACTTTCAAGTTATCGAAAAAAATATATTTATTGAGGTTTATTGATTGTAGGTAAAGTAAATCAAAATGATATTAAAATTCCTACTTTTCGGGGGGAAAATGTAAGGTCATTGGGATGATGAATATAACAAATTAACAAATATAGACATATCTATCGAAAAATATATCGAAAATAGGGTTTTTTTTTAACATTTCATGTACCAATGAAGAATAAAGGAACTGAATATCATAATTTTGGGGTTTATCTGCGGACTTAAATTAGATCGGGAGTTCTTTTTCTTTAACCTTTATAAAGCTTAAATACCTTTATATCACACAAAAATATCGATTACTTTGCTAAAAGCTTAACATCAAAATATGGATTACATCTATATTCATGTAAAATAAACTGAACGGTTTTTGGATAAGTAAAAATAGCTTATACTATTAATTTAAAATTAAAATAATACAAATGAAATAAAAAATAAATCGAAAAAATCGAAATTCAAAGTGCTTTTTATCGATAATATATTATATATATATTTTTTATAATTCTCACGTTGAAATTGTGTTTAATTTTAAACTTTAAATTTAACTAGGTAATATCATAATATAAAATATAATGTTAAATAACCTTAAAGGCTTTAGAATAGGAAAGACTTTATTTAAAATTAAAAAATATAATATATTAAATACAAATTTATATCGAAATAATCGAAATTCAAAGTGCTTTTTATCGATAATATATTCTATAATTTTCATGACGAAACTTGTGAATTTTAAACTTCAAATTTCACAAGGTAAATATCAATATTTGCAAAATATTATCTCATATATATTTCGATTCCAGTGTCTAAATGCCATCCCTAGGACTCTTTCTAACTGCTTGGAGCTCCAAACAAGCACACACACACACACATGCTCTCATCTCTCGACTCCCCACCTTGGGCTCTACCTCCTCCTCCTCCTCCTCCTCCTGCTGCTGCTGCTGATGCTGTCAGGACCTCCTCTCCTTTGGCGTTGTCGCCCGGGCGACCATTATAAGCATGAGATATTCATTTGCTTCATTCTTCACATAGCCACTGACATGGACGTGGGCCGTGGGCCAGAGCGAGGCGGCGAATCGGCCAATGGAAAGAGATGGGGCGATAAAGGATGGAGTCGCATGTATGTGAGCTGCGCAAAAGTCCTTCAATTAAAGATACGATGGCGAGCGAGATGGAGATGGAGGTGGAGAGGCAGAGGCAGAGGGAGCGAGAGATGTGCAGATGTGGAGAGCGAAAGTTCAAAATGTGCAAAAAGCAGAAAGCACAACTCCCCAACACACACACAAACACACACATGTGTGCCCAAATGCGTGCCAGGATACAGGATACAGGAAAATCCAAGTACAGTTGATCTTCCATTTAATCTTTTTTGGCCAACTGAAGGTCTAGTAAATCTTCTAATAATCTTTAATGTAGATCTAGGCTTACCTTCAGGGATATATCAGGAGAGACATCAAAGTTCTACTCTTACGATCGCTCCAGAATTGCCTCGTTCTTGGTACAGTGATCTCATTACGAAGGATTCCGATGAACACTTAGCTGCAGTCATCACCGGACTCTTCCACGCACTTAGGCACAGCTTGAGGATATGCAGATCCTGCATCGGGTTCCTTCTAGGCAACGCAATTAAAAGATTTAGATCCAAAGAGAGAGAGAGAGAGAGAGAGCAAGAAAGAGGTGTGAGAGCTTCAGCTAGAAGTTCCTGGTACAACTGGAGGAGATACTTCCAGAAATCAGAATTTTCCAGAGCGGAAAAGAGTCCAGCTGTAGCTTTCACTACTTATTATTAAATTTACTTTTCGAAATTACAAAAATACACGTTAAATAAAGCTATGCCTGCCTTGTTTTTGGTTGTTAAATTGCACAGAAAAATATTTTAATGGATTTTTATTAAAAAAAAAAATGCTTTATAAAATGTACATTTTGAAATATATTTTTATATTGAATTAAGCATGGGAACTAATTTCTGGAAACCGATGCTTATATAGGCTCAGCCAAAAATGCATTAATTTTAATTCTGAAAGTTTTTATGAGTTATATATGATTTATAGAGTCGGAAATGACTCCTTCACTTCGTTGCAGGTCTATGAATAATATTATAATATCCTACAAGGGTATAGTTTCTTTGATATTTTAATATATATAGTAAATTATATTGTTAGATAATTAAAATCATCTTAACTATGAGTACTCCTGAAGAGTTTGCCTAAAATATTTGGAAATTTTAAAATATATTTTAGTAGAATACTAAATCCTATAAAGATCTTAAATTATCTAAGAAATCTCTCCAGATCTTAAAATATTCCTCTTTAATATCTCTGAAGGTTTTAAAATCTCTTTTTTCGAAATCTCTGATATTTTAAAATATTTAATTAACAATTCTTTGGTTCTATTAGATAATCTTTTTAAGATATCACAAAATTGTTGCTTAATATATAAGATTAATATTCAGTTTTTGGAGTTGGACTGTACACATACACATACATATGTAGCCATGTGTGTGTGGCATGCGTGGGTCTGTGTGTGTTCAATACTCTATGCTCATGTGTGCGAGTGTGTGGGAGCAGCCGCCATCTTCGTGAACGGAGGTCGCGAGTAATAAAACACGAAGCGGCTCGGACGCGACGGACTAACTAAAGAAAGGGTGGTCTTGGAGTGGAGGAGGGGGTGAAGGGGTGAGAGGGGGCTTACCAAAGATGCGCATGTGGGAGCCAGCACACACACACATACAACGCACGGTAACTCATATGCGTGTGTGTACGAAATGGACGCAACATGTTCGTCCAGCTTCCATTGTTCTGCGGTGACAGCGACGCCGGCCGAGGCAGCGGTTAGCGACAGCGACGTCAACGTTGCCAGCGCCGACCGAGAGGCAGGGACTATGGCGAATGTGGAGGTGGAGTGAGCGAAAAACCGACGACGACGACCACATTCGATAGCCTTCGATGAGCAATACATTTTGCTTCCCTTAAAAACGAAGCTGCTCGCTCGCTTGCTCGCTCGCTTGTCTCTCCCTCTCCCACTCTGTCGCTGTCTCGCTCCCTCTCGCTGTCTCGCTCCGTTACGCTTCGTCTCTCTCGCTCGCTGGCTTCCTCCCACATGGCATACACATGTGTGTGCGAGGAGCAGGATATGCATGTGTGCGTGTAGATGCCTGCCATTGCTGTCACTCTGGAACGAACGATAGACGTCGCTGGAATCTCTGCCCACACACGCACACACGCACACACACCCACATACACACGCAGGGTCCACAACAACCACTCAATGACCTGCCCCCTTCCCCGGAAAGTAGCCCCAAAAACGTTGCGCAGGTTTTTCAGTATTTCGGTTAAAAGGGTGCGCCGACGTCGCTGCCTCAGTCTCGGTCGCTGCCTCAGCCGGCGTCTTTGTTGGCCACTTGGTAGCCCAAGAAGAAGAAGAAGAAAAGCCCCCAAAGCCCCCTTTTTAACCCCCCAAAGCCCCCTTTTTAACCCCCCTAAGCTAGTCCCTTTTCCCCCAAAAAAAACACATAAAGAATATTCATAAATAAAAACAAACAAATTGGAGACTAAAAATCAATTGAAAAGGTGTGCGAAAGTATTCTATGAATATCTAAATATATCATTGCATACTTTTAAGCGCCTCTTGAATTGATTTCAAATCTTTGATAGAGCAAAAAATTAATTAAAGGAGTGATTTCTGTTCTATATTTTAGTAATACTTCTGAGAGAAAATTAAATCATAGATGGAAAAAGAATTAAAGGAAAGATTTCTGTTTTATATTTTAGTAATACTTCTAACAGAAAATTATATCATAGATAGTTAAAGCTATAAAACTAGATTCAAAACTAATTATTTTAAAAAATCCTTTCCTTTTAATAAAATTAACATATTTTAAAACCTTCAAATCAAAGAAAGACCGTTTTAACCAAAGTTCACTATATAACGGTTGCCTTTATTTCCAAAGCTTGAACTTCATTTTCATAAGTAAGAACATATATATAAAAAAGGGATCAAGTGCATATATGTTCAGTGATTACAATGCAAAACCTTAAGAATTTAGAACCCGCTATTGGTATGGTCGTACTTCTAAGCTAAAGCTAAGGATAAGGATAAGGTAACCCTTTATATATGTACATATATCCCTAGGCAACTCGAGTCATTAGACCCGCATCCCTAATTGATCTAACCTCCATCCACCCCCCTTCCCCCTATTTTCCATCCCTTTTTGGAACCCTGAAAGCTGCCCGACATTCGCATAAATTAGTTTTGGCAGCTGGCAAATGAAGAGAACGCTTCGCTTCACAGTTCGTGGGAGCGCCGAGCGGCCATCTTGCCAATATATGAGAGCATATGTGTGCGGCCCACACTCTCCCACACCCACACCCATACCCTCCCACACACATGAGTGGAAATACATACACACGAACGTATATTGACAGGCAGTACATGCACACACAGCGACTCGAGTTTTCATAGCATACAGAAAAGGGCGTTCTGACCAGAGGGCCATATGCATGTGTACATATATGTATATAGGGGAGCGAGTGTGTGTGTTTATGCCTACATACGGGAGAGTTGGCTCCTAATTAAGTCCACAGTCACTCTCTGCCTCTGCAAGGGGGGCTCCCTCTCTCTCCCTCTGTTTCGCCTGGCCATATGCAAATCGATTTCAATATGTTAATGGCGCAAACTTTGAGAAAATGAAGGGAAATTCGCTGGCTTGGCAAATTATACATATGTATGTGTGTAGCGGTACCTATCGATACCACAAATCGGGGCGTTATTAAGCGAAAATTGCTTGTCTAGATATATATTTTTATCAGTATTTACTAGATCATCGTTTAGAAAGTCTTTCTTTAAAATGTTTGCTCTTTTTCTTGTTTTTCTTTCTCTCTTTCTTGCGCCTTGCTTGCAGTTTACAAGCAATAGCGAACGTGAGAGTTTCTTTTTTCGGTTGCCTAAGAGAGCATCTGAGAGATTTGATAGCGGAATAACAGGAGAATATAACAAAACTCTCTCGCTAAAAGGGCTTTTCGCTCGCTCTCTCTGTCGTTTGGCTTTCCTTGGCGAGCGTTAAAGAGCGGAATCATAAAGGAAACGATCTTCAGATTGTTTTCAAGTATTGTAATGCAATTTTTCCGATCATAAGCTCCTTGACTTCAATTTCTCGTGTCTGTCATCTAGCTTAGCTCGACGAGCCCCACCAGAGCTCAGTCGAAACATACATCTCGAATCGGTAACTACAGAAAAAAGGAAACTATTTTTATATTTTTCCAAATTTTCGGTCAACAAGTTTCTATACTTTATTTATACTTTTTTTTTTCTTTATTAAATTAGTGCTTAACTTTAAGTTAATCTTTAGTTTATACAAGTTGTAAGCTTTTATTTAGTTTTAAGCATAAAGTTGATCAATGCGCAACGCACTCGTTGAGTACTAAGAGGAAACGCAACCAGGTAAATATTCTAAAAAGAAAGGTAAAACTTTCTCCTAAATTAAAAAACTATCTCAAGAGAGGACAAGTCTGCAAAAAACACAAAAAACAAAAACATTAAAAGAATATGCACAAAACACAAATTGGGCATATGGGTACTAATAAGAAGCAAGAATCTGAGGTAAGCGAGGAACAGCATTTTCAGTGTCACCAAGATGAGAGGGTTACACATGACGGATGAAAGGAGTAATCGGAGAATAATAATATCTAGCACTAACTAACTAGGACACAAAAACAGACGAATCTATCAAAATTTAACTCAATGGAAGACATCAAAACCAAAAACCGAAAGCACCAGCCAACAACGAAAGATCAAAACGTAGAAAATGTGAGTAAATGAGGGTCTAAATTTGTAAAGACAAGGGGAGAAAATATCTCCTGGAATTTACCAACTAAAATCGTAATCTTAAAATTCTTCTCCAAACAGAGAAAGCTTCCCAGCTGGAGGAGAAACTGCTGAAAACCCGAGATTCTGGCTGGCGCTTTACCCAACTATTCAAATTTTGGCTTACAAAAATACACATATAAAAAAAATTTTGTTGGTTCTATTTCTGGGTTTCTATTAATTCTAAGGTGTTGGCATTGAAAGGGATTAGTTAGAAATTTGGTATAAGAAGTTTTGTATTTGGTTTTGATAATAAAATAGTTGAGCATGCTGTTGTTTGTAGAAAAATTTTCATTCCAAGAGTTTCCTTGAATATTATACTATATTTATTTGTAAACTGTATTCACTATAAATTAAATAATATATAAATTGTCCTTGTCAACACACCTGAATAATCTAGAGCCAAAGATTTCGCTGATACTACCAATAAAGACGGAAGCAGGGAAATTCTGGTGAGAACTTCGGTTAGGAGTTTCTAGTACTTCAAGAGATGAGGCTTCCAAAAATCCCTGACAAAGCAGGAAAGAGTCGAGCTGTAGATTTCACTACTTAAATATTAAAATTTACAAAAATATACCTACAAAAAAATCGAAGCCTCTCTTGTTTCTAGTTCTCAAATTGTTTTTTATAGCGAGGAAAATATTTAGATTTCCGTAAAAGAAGAAAAACCCCAAAAAGGCCGATATGTTCGTTTAAGTCTAAAAATCTCTATAAAACGTGTATGTATATACATGCCATTGTATACACTTCCCACACACACACACATATTTCCACACCCACCTCCAAAAACAAGGAGAGCTTAGGGGGGGTGGGAGGTTGATTCCTGGCTCGTTGTGGGTGCCCGGTGGGTGGGTGTGGGTGGTTGCTGGCTGGGCGTTCGAGTTAAAAGTCAATACCTTTCGTTGACGTGTGATGTGTGCAGCCTTCTCCCTCTCTCTGCCTCTCTCTCTCTCTGTTTCCTTGGCTTTCCCGTGTGCAGACACAGGTACAGTTTTCAATTACGACAGTTGAGTGGAGATCCTTTGACAGGCGTCGTCGAGATTCCTTTTTGCACAGAGAGCAGAGCTATCGACTTTAAGTTGATTGCGTTTGGCAATTTGCAGATTGATTGTAATCAATATAATTAACGATTTCGTTTTATTTTTATTTTGTGCCAAATGTGGGACAATCGATACACAGGAAATCGATGCAGTATTTTCGATATTTCTCTTATAAAATCGAGTATTTAGATATTTTTTAATATTTTAAAGGATAGTTTGAATTGTTTCCGAACGAAAGTCCAGAAATAGAAAAACTTTCAATATATCGCTACTGTAATCGAAATGTAAAGCAAAGGTTGATATGCAAGTCGATATTTTACCGTTTCAATAAATAAATCGATATTTTTAGGGATACTTTTTGGCAATATAGTCAGAAAAAGGTATTATAAAGCCAGAAACAATATTTTTCTATACTTTAGCTTTCGATTTATTAAAGATTTTTGATATTTTCGATGCTTAAAATTTCGCTAAATTAAAGTTTATAATATGTTCGATATTTTAAGGCTTAAAGCGCTTATTTTCGATACTTTTCCATATCATAAATAAATATTTTCACAAAATTATCGATATACTTGCACATAGACATATACATAAATATATAATTATACATACCAAATCCAAATATAGAGTTATGCATATTCTGTAACCTCTCCCGTGTCTTAATTTTCACGTTTTCCAATAACCAATTTCCAATTTCCACGTCAATCACGTTCTGGCAAACTCCTAAATCCGAATCCTTTGCCTTTGGCATGCAAAAATCCTTGAGGGATCGTCGATCGTGCGAAAGAAATAAATCTGCAAACGGTCTCCGAGTCCCTAAGCCCGAATTGCATAATTTGCTTGCTTCTTTATTTATTTTTTTGCATGTCCTGGGAAACTCCTTGGGCCTCCTCTCACCTGCATGCCGGCGCACCGTTGCGTAATCAAATTACACGCCGAATGCAAGGAAGAGGAAAACCGCACCCCGAGAGGGAAGAGGGAAGAGGTCTGAGAAAGGGGTGTCCTCTGGGGCAGGCAGGAGGATATGTGAGAAAGGACTCGGGCCAAAGGGGTGCATGTAAATTATATCTCGAATGCCAAAGGATTACGGCCAAGATGCAGGCAAATGCCGGGTGCCGCAATTAGAAGGAAGGCAAGGACGCGGCCGCATTTACATTTCCCGCGAAAGGATAAGGGGAGAGAAAATCGTCGATATGCAAACGGAGAGAGTGAGAGATGATGTGTCGGTCGGCCGTTTAATTAAAAATCGGAAAAGGTATAAATTTCGGGCCTTTGAGGGGCGATTGACAGGACGAATGTGTAACGGTTCGCGACAGTTCCCGAAAATTATTACCCATGCAAATTGGCATCCTTCTTCCCCTTCCCCGCCTCCCCTTTTGCAAATCGAACAAAAAAAGCGACAGATGGAAGGAAGGGTGTTGTGTGTGTGTTGGTGTGTGTCGAGTTACACACACACACAAGCATAAACGGGACACAAATTATGGCTCCTGCAAAGGACTCACGTGCGAGTATCCCATATCAGGGCCACGTCGCATCCTCGTCCCCGTCCTCGTCCTTATCTAATTCCCGCGATTTCAACATTCAATCGAAAACTGGAGCGGAGCGAAGGGCAGCAAGGGGTTAAAGAACACTTGTAAGGTTAAAGGAATTTTTTGTATACTTTATATATTTTATTTAATATTTTTAATAAGTTTTAGTTTAATTTTCAAACTGAAACATGAAATAAAGTTTAAAAATAAGGTAAAAAAGTATATAACATTTACAGAACTTTTTTTTATTTGCAAGGGAGAAGGGAAAAGGGTTTTCAATACCAAAAATTTGCCATAAAAATGTTGTAAACTTTTTTAATTATAATAAGTATTATTATTTTTATTATAAATATTATTTAAAATTATTTTTGGCTGCTGGATTTTTAAAAACTGTATTTACAGCAGAATTTTAAAAGGTGTTGGTAGAAAATAGGTGTTTTTCAGTTTAAAAAATTGCTTTTTGTCTCTAAAAAATATAGAACTTAAATAAAAAATTAGTTCTTTACTCTTTTAACAAATATTTATATTTTTAATTGGTAAACAAAAAATGGAAGCAATCCAAATACAATTTTTTTGGTGTTTTGGTATAAATTTTATTTCTTATATTATTATTAATTTTAAGGATTAAAGGATTAATATTAAAGCAATCAAAAAAGTTTTTTTCTATTGTTTTGGAATAATATTATTCTTAATATTATGAATATTATTATTATTTTTAAGGCTTATTAAGTATTCAAAACTCTTCCTTCTACAAACGTTAATTTTTTGCTTTATGTATTTCTTATATATTCTTTTATATATTTCTCTCCAGTTATTACTCTCTTATCCTTGTGACTTTTTTTTGTATCAGCTAATATATTCTGCCTGACGGCCTGGAGGAAAAAGGATGAGAAGGATGTGAGAGCTCCTTGCAGAGCAGCTTCCTAATCGCAGATCGCAGCGTGACTCGCCCACTTGAGTCCGAGCTGAGCTGGAACTTCTTCACACACTGTCGCCTGCCAGGATCATCGATAGCAGGACAGCTGCCAGGCTAACACCACCACCAATCAGGAGCAGCATCCTCATCACCATCACAATCATCATCGTCATCATCATCATTCTCATCAGCGAATGTAAATTATTCAAGTGGTCTTCACGCCATTCCCAACCAATTCCTTT
Source organism: Drosophila watanabei (assembly GCA_008042575.1). NCBI lineage: Eukaryota > Metazoa > Arthropoda > Insecta > Diptera > Drosophilidae > Drosophila > Drosophila watanabei. The sequence continues at coordinate 193,216 of VNJS01002971.1, read as the reverse complement.
CCCTTTCTCTTTTTTTGTATTTCGGAAATCTCTGAAAAACTATTTAACATTCGGCCAACCCGTTGCGATTTCGAGTGTCCTTTGGCAACACCGCTGCTACACTCGGCATAAATTACGCAATATCTGATTTTATTTTTCAACTCCCGATTTTTGTACTATTTTATATTATTTAGTTTTAAGTTTAATTTTGATTTGATTTCGGATTTTGAGACATTTCCCAACTGGCTAAAGGCCAACTGTTGCGCCCGGCAACAAGTTGCCTCATTTTAATGTAACCCCCCACCCCCACCCACACCTAAAAAATATATATAGGAAAAAACAAGAAAAACAGAGCAAGAAGCGACACAAAAAAACGCTGGAAAAAAATTTTTGTGTAAAAGAAAAGCGAAATGCAAATAGAAAATGGCTGGAGAGGCGCGAGTCCTTTGGGGGGTGGAATGGCAGGGCCGAAGGGCGAAGGACAGGAGAGGGAGGAGAGGGGGAGGGGAGAGAGCGGGTGTCTGGCACGTCCTTGCCAAGTCAAGTCTCAATTTGAATTTTAATTTTAAATGCCACAATTTTGCATCTATGTAAAGTCGGGGGCATAGTGGAGACTCTGCTAGATTTTTGATGATAAAAATGTATTAAATAATATATTAAATTAAATAAAAAATTATAATAATAAATAAATAATTTAATTTATTTAACATTAACTTTAAATTAAACAAAAGTTATGAATTACTATCTTGACTCAATATAAATAAAGAGATTAAATTCCGAAAGACATGAAGCTTTCTTTAAAGTAAATAGACTTTCTTCAATTTAAAACATTTTAAAAAACTGAAATAATAAATTGTTAGAATACAAAATTTTACCCTTTTTTTAAAATTTAGTTTAATAATAATAATATAAGATACCAATTATAAAAAAATAAAAATTAAAATACAAGTTTTAAAAAATATATAATCCCTTTTCTAAAGCCTCTTTATGTACATTTTGTATTATTAATTTCTGTAATTAACAAACCTGTTATTAAAAATAAAAGTGTTAAATTTTAGTTACTAAAATTTACTCTCTTCCCCTCCATGGTAACTTCCCCCCCCCCCCCCCCCCTTAGCGCCCCCAACTATACACAGGGAACGATGAAGAAGCACACTTGGGGAAACACCAAAAGTTGTCCAAGTTCCGCGTGCTTTCTTTTTTATGAATGAAACAATTTTTTTTTTCTTCTTCTAAAAATAAAAGAAAAGCGTCTGAATGAGATGAGAGGAAAGCACAAAAAAAAAGGAAACAATAAAAGAATACCAAGAGAGAGAGAAAGAGAGCAGGATAAAAAAAAGGAGGAAAGAAGGCAAAGGAAAAAAATTAAGTCTGCCCGCCGTCTGCAATGTTAGCGTAATGAGTCTCTAATTGACGACATTGAGCCGAGCCCCCCGTTGCCGCGCTCACCGTCGTCATCAGTTCCCCCTTTTGATACCCTCGAAATTGTAGAGAGTTTAAGGGTATATTTGTTGTTTAAGAAGTTTCTTCTTAATTCTTAAATTATCAATTAGTTTAGTTTAGTCTATAAATACATCTCTCTCTTTTTTCACTTCTATTTATTTTTTATTTTAGTTTTACATGAAAATCTCTTTTCTTGGCACTTTTTGACATGCTTTGCCTGCCTTGCACTATCAGTAGCGAACGAGAGAGAACGAGAGTTTCCTGTTTTTAAAGTTACACTTCAAGAGAGTATATTCGTTCTCTTTTATCTCTTGTCTTTTTTAACATGAAAGTATCTTTCTTTTGCGCTATTTTTCACAACTTGCTACAAGCAGTAGCGTATAAGAGAGTAGAAGAGTTTCTTTTTCAAGGCTATGATACTCTCACAGATCTTTACATTTATTTTTCTCTTACTGCTTCTTCGCTGATTATACGGATTGAGCCAAATTTACGATCTCTGCTAAATTTTATTATTTATTTATTTTTATTATATGATTTATTTCCGCTTAGAGAAAGTTAATTGGTAATTTATAATTCTCAACTGAGTGTTTAGAGGCTAAAGTCATTACTTAATCAGTCATTTACTTTCTAAAGAAGCAGTTTTTCTCTCTTACTATAAAATAAAATACATATATCATAAAATTTGAAATCAAATTGAATTTAAACATTAAACAAACATAAAAATAACTATTTTTATTTAAATTTATATTTATATAAATTATATATATTTTTATAAAGTCAATAGATTTAATTCCAGGGTATGTTATAGTCGTGGCCTTCATTTTAATGTTTCTGCTTTTTTATGCTGCCAACGTCTGCGGAAGTTTTTTTTTTTCTTCTTTGGCGCGCTCTCTCTTTCACTCGGTTTGTTGTTGTTAGAAATTACGCTAAGCAGGGGCACTGAGAGGGGGGAGAGAGAGGAGGAGGCTTGTGCAGGGGCGTAGGTGGGAGGGGAGGGGGCGGCTTTGGCAGACTGATTTATTTCGCTGGCGCTTTTCAGCCATTTTTATTATTATTACGATTATTATTTCTGTTTTGGCTCGCGCCTCTCCCCCCTCTTTGGCATTTTTCAAGGTCGTCGCGTTTGAGAGTTTAATTTTTCCGTTTTCCTTTCCGCTTTTTCTTGTTTTTTATTTCATTTTGTATTTTTTTTTTCCTACACCCGGAAGTGGGAAATGTAATGAAAAACTTTTTTATTTTGCGCTCGGGGGGGGCGGAGGTTGGGCTTACCATTTATCCTGGCTGCTCTTTTCCGCCTTTTGTTCGCATCGCTATTAAGGCAAATAATGCCAAATGAGATAAGGAGGAGGTCCTTAAGGCAGGACGACAGAGAAAAAAAACAGAAAAAAGTTGGGAAAATACTATGAATGTGAAATAAAAATAAAAATAGCTGAAATGAGGGTAAAAATGTGTCAGCAACAAGTTGGCAAGTTCGCGTTGGCCAAAGACAAAGTGAAAGTGAAGGAAAATCGTTGGGTGGGGGTTTTCCTCGAACCTCTTCTTCTTTATAAATATTTTCTTTTTTTTTGGGGTAAAATGAACTGGGAAAATTGCAGAGCTCCTCCTGCTCCTTACTGCATAATTTATCAGCTTGCTTTTTCGCGCTACGAAAGTTCTTTGGAACTCTGCTGGCTGTCTCTCAACTTTCGTCCGCTCTTCGGTTGGCATTTCAGGGTCAAAGGTTAAGCGTTTGATAGACTTAATTACGAAGGTCATGGGGCTGAGTGGGCAGTGGGGGGTGGAGGGGAGGCAGCAGCAATTTTTTGTGGTAATAAATTTAAGTAAAGGAGGAAAAATGAGTTAAGCTTTCAATAAATATTTAATAAGAGTTTTCCAATGAAAGAAAATCATAAATATAACATTTAAATAGTTTAATTTATATATTTTAAATACGGGTTTTATATTTTTTAGCTAAGTAAATTGTCTTTGCTTTTCTCCAAATCGTTCTAAGCCTTAACTTAAGCTTAAAATAAACCTAAGTTTTATTATAAGCAACTTCTTACTTAACCAATGCATTTAACAACATTTTCCTTATTTTAATTGTAATTTAAACCTTAAAAATCTCTTAAATCTTGAATTTTTCAGGGTTAAAAAAAAGGCAACGAATAATTCAAAGGATGCTCCTAAAATGATTTTGTCTAAGCGAGTTAGCGGCATTTGATTTAAATGCAATTCTCTCTGCCTGCCACAAAATGCAGAAATCAGGAATCTGAAATCAGGAATCTGAAATCAGTGCGGCTTCCTTGGCGCCATTTGCCCCGACAGGATGTTGCCTCTCGGCTGCATCCTGCCGCGTGCATCCTGCCTGCCTTGCGAGCAGCCAGCACATTGGTCAATGCGCCCGATCGGGCCAGCAGGCAGCAGCAACAACTACCCACATTGGCAAGGACCTTCTGCATGTCCTAGTATCCCTTAAGTCGCTTCTATGTGCGTGTGTGTGTGTGGGATTAGGCTCGTGTCCTGCCAGCAAATGAGGGGAGGGTGTGGTCATCTCTCTGGTTTTCATTTTCGGGGTGGAAAATCGAGCTATTTTATTTGGTAAATTTCGCCAGGCTCAGTTTTCGCTTAAAATTGCCAAAGAAAAGCAAACAAAATGGTTGCCATACGTTTTTTCATTGGGTTTTCCGAATAATTTTAGGGTTTTGTTTTGTATTATTTTTGTTAGAAATAAGATTGTAGATTGAATTGTAATTTAAGTACTTAACTATTGAAATTGAAAGTTAAATTAAAGTGGCTAACATTCGATGGACAACAAGAAAGGAAGCTTAATTAAGGAAGTTAACGTTTATAATATATCCTTACATGAAAATCGATCATAACTCAGCCAAAAATTCATTAATTTCAATTTTATAACTTTTTGTGCTAGTCTTTAGTAGTTTAGCAAATCAGCATTATAATTTAAATAATATATCAAAAATATAATTTTTGAAAGGTTTTTTTTTGTTACTTTTTGAGAATTTAAATGATAAAAATTTTAGATCGACTCCGCTGTTAGTCCCGATCAGGAATATATATGATTTATATGATGATCTGTTGCAGGCTCATAACTAGTTGTATAATATTGTGCGATTTTTAAAGAAAAATCATTATTAAATTTATTAATTACTTAATTAATTAATTAATATATTTTTTCATTATTTATATTTTTCATATTATTTTTAATATTTTATCATATATATTATTAAAATCATACTGGTGTTTCTGAATTGTTTTTAAAGATGCTAAAGATGCATTTATAGAACCAGAAGTCGCTTGAGCTTTAAAATCCTTTTAAAAAGATGTCCAAAACTATTTTAAGAAGTTTTCTTTTGTAATTTATCTTGTTGTTATATATTTTCTAATAGTTTGTCATTGCTTACTTTTACCATTATTTGTAAATTATACTTTTATTAGTATTAATATTAATAAAAAATACAAATTATTTGATTAAATTATTTAACAATACTAAAAGTTTAGTTTGACATATAAAACACATATTGGCATTATTTCAAACACCATTTTAAAGATTTTTGAATTCCTAGTGATGTCAGAGTCTCAGTTAACTTTCTCAAATCATTATCTACCACATTATTCAAAAGAAAACTTTCTTTATGTGCATGAATCTTCAAAAAAATATATATAAAACTCCCGATTGAAGTTGATTATGGCTCGTTAGTGGCATTTCCCTGCGATCCTGCGACTTAATTTGATTATTCCAAGATCCTTGCTAGCTTTAATTTCAATTGTTGACCTCTTGAGGCTGCCATTTTTTCCCCGCTTAGTCCTTTATTGTATGTCCTGTGTGTGTGTATCGATGTGTGGGGGTGGTGCTCTTTGGGTGGCCCACATGTCCGTGTGTCCGTGCGCATGTACAATACACAATGGCGTTGCTTATACACACACACACATACGGGTGAGTGTTTGCGGGGAAAATTCCATTTTCCATACTCAACTGTACTGCCGCGGAATTTGAATTGCCAACCGAAACATTCGCAGCGGCGAAAAATAAAGGAACTCTGAGCTCTGGGCTTTGGGCTCTTGGCTCTCTCTCCCTCTCTCTATCAGTCTGTGGCCTGGCACGAAAATAATCTGGGTGAATTTTTAGCATTCGCAAAAAGTTTGCCAGTTCACGGTAAATTCCCATTCGATGGTCGTGTCCTGTGCCATTCCGTTTGCCATCCGTTTTTTTCCCCCTGCTGCCGTCGGGCTGCCGCGGTTCTCTGGGGAGTCAAGTGGCTTGGCTGCTGGGCAAACAAGTGGATGGTGTGCACTGGAAAAGATAACTAGGTTACTTTCTAGCTATACTATAATATGATCCTTGGATATGTGGTATTAAGAAACCTTTAAAAGTAGGCTTTAAGCTATTTACAAATCTCGTTATTAGTTTGTTTTATATTTAAATAATTATTTAATATATACATAGTTTTTTATTTTTGTGCTCTTATTTTCGAAGATTTGCCTGTAGTAGCGAACGAGAGATAGAAAGCACGTTTTCTTTGAGAGGGAGCTTTGCAGGGAGCGGCTTAAACTTTCCCTCTCACTAATTAAAAATAAATAAATTAGATCTCTTTCTTTCCTAGAGTTTCATCTTCTGCCGTTGCCTGCACTGTACAAGTAGTAGCGAACAAGAGAGACATAGAAAAAAGAGGGGATCGTTTTCCTTTCGCTCCTCTCCGAGAGAAAGCTTTGCACGAAGTGGCTAAAACTTTACTTCTCATTATTATTTTTTTTAAATAAGATCTTATTTTTTCATTCAGTCTCTCCTTGTGACGTACAAGTAGTAGCGAAAAAGAGAGAGTCTCTATTACCTCCTCTCTGCGAGACACCGTTTTCTATTAGTTTCTCTCTCAAAGAGAGTAAGAGCTATTAGAGTTTACCTAAACTCTTTCATAAATAACCCAAAGTAACTATTATCTTTTTACAGTGCAGATGGAATATAGAATCCTTGATGTGGCTGATCAGCTGGAAGGGGTCCGGGCCTGTGGGCAGGATTCGGTTTTCCTGGACGGAGGGTTTCCCGTTGGCTTTGGCTTTGGTCTGATGCCAAGTGATTTATATTTCTGATATGCAAAACACTCGCAAACACAACTCGTACATATATATATACTCGCAGATATATACAAACAGATATATATATATAAATTTATATATATAAAGGATATATATATATGTATATGTTTAAGGACCGAGGACCGTTGGCTGCGATTTTGTGCGAAAATCGGGAAATTCGCAGGAGGCGAATGACAAATATGCGAAGGACATAAGCATAAGCAATGGCATAGGGACACTGGCAGTCCCAGGATAAGCAGTCGAATAAGGACTCGTCCTGCACCCACACACAGGCACACACACAGGAGCAGAGTGTATGTGTGTGTGTGTGTGTGTGCCCGGATGTGGTCGTTAGATTAATGCGCTTTGGCAACTTGCCAGTACATAAAATCTATGTATGAGCTTGGAACTTGCTATGTGTGCGAATGTCCTTACATACACGTATCCCTGTGTATGTACAGTGTCCCCCATGCATCGGTAACACACACACACACACGTACAAAGGAGACTTTGTGGGAGCACACGTCTTGCCTCCGCTCTCTCTCTCTCTCTCGCTCTGTCTCTCTGGACTCTCTGGACCCAAATAGAGTCGAAGATATTGGGAAAAAGGTTTGGGGGAAATATGGAACTGGGAAAATGGGGGCTTGGTAGTGGGAAAAGGGGGAAAATTGAGCTGGAAGTTGGGGGAAAATGAGTGCTACGAGGGAAGTATATCAAAGGGAAAGGCGGCCAGCATTAGCGACCACCGCAAATTTAAGGAATAGCAAGACGAAACATAAATGCTCTTTAAAGTTTAATTTTCTATGACATTTTTTATGTTTTAGTAAGTAATTTATTAAAAAATTATGCCTCTAAAATTTAAGCTAATTTTTATAATTAAATTTGCATCATTAGAAGCAGTTTTTACAATATTTTTTAAATGGTTTTAATAATATTTATTTGCATACTTAAGTCTTTACTTGATGGTTTATAAAGAATATTATAAAGAAATTTCAAAGTAAGCTGTTTTGATTTGAATTAAATTATTGTTTTTTGGCTTCAAAAAAATACAGATAGAATATTTAGATTATTAACCAAATAATTTTATTACTAATAACTCAAAAATAAACAAAATTAATGGAAGTTTCAAGTTTCTTTTTCAGTAAACTTCTATAACTTCCCCGCTAACTGACCAATCTTTATGAAACTTTTACTAAATCTTCGAAAAATATCTATAAAAAAAGAAGAAAGAAATATCCTACGACTGGCTGCTGTTTGATGTTTCTTTATGCTTTTACTTTAAGGAGCAGCCTTGGCAAAAATGAACTCTTGTCACCCCATTTCCGAAATTTCTGGCTACCCTCGAGTGTCCTTCCTTATATGCTCTCGTTAGTCCAGATCCAGATCCGCTTCCCTGGCATTATTGGATTTGAATTTGCGTTTTGCATCACAGGCAGAGTCAGAGGACAAAGGACGCAGGATGCGGGACCTGGGATATTGATGGCTTTCGCCTCGGCATCAGCATCAGCATCAAGCTCGAGCTCATTTGCATATGCCGCCTTTTTGGAGTCCGGGGACATAACGAGCGATAATGCTAATGCCTTTATGGTGCACACACACACATACACAGACACACACATATAGCCTTGTAAAATGTCCTTTATTTTTTCGCGAACATTGTATCCTTGGAGTGGAGTAGCGTGGCGGCGTCGGCAAACATTCGCAAATGTGAATAACAAGCCAGGACAACCCACCACTGGGCGCCGTTGTGTGACCAGTGTTTCGACCACCACCACCACCCACAGGAAAAGAGCCGGAAAAGCGAGGAAAACTCCCCCTCCCCCGGAGGAATACCACCCCCAAAAGAGGCGGCAACCGGCACCATCACCCTTCCTTTCCTTTCGCTTCGCAAAAAAATAAAAACCAACGGGCATTGGCATCGTTGCCAAAATAACAAAAAAAGGAAAAAGGAAAAGGAAAGCGAAAAACCCGCCCCGCTTGCTACTTTCTGGCCATATGTAAGCGAGGGTGGCTCCTTGCTTTCTTTGGTCCTTGGTCCTGTGGTCCTTTCGGTCCTCCTGCCTGTGTGTTATGTACATCACATGCATGGCCCTCTATGTACCAAAAAAACATGTCGTCCCTTGGCCGCCCGTTTAGGGGATGCGATGCTCTTCGTGGGCAAACAACAATGCAAAGGCTGGCCCCACACACACACACACACATATGTACACACCCCCCTAATACACACACACACACACTCCCCAACTGTTTGCTGATGGAAGGACCAAAAATCGATCCACTTTTGATTGGGTTTGCGACTGTACTACAGTTTTTATGGCTAAAACCCGAAGAGGGGTTTCGTTGGGTTTTTATGGCAACGATCGTGCGTTGCCTACTTTTAGGTGCTCGATCGGTTGTAGGGACTTTTTTATGGCTTAATATTTGAGTTGGAAAAATTAATTTACAATAAAAATATTCTCGAATGTGCAGGAAAACTGCAAATTCTAATAAGATATAGGTTGTGATGTGTTAAATATCTTATTAAAGTAATATTTATTGATTTCAAACTACTAAAAAAGACATAAAAATTTATTTAATTTGTTTAAAGTCTTTTGCTAGCTCTTGTTTTAGAATTCTTTTTAGTATAAGCATTTGTTTTAAGTTATTACCAACATGTTTGGGATTGTATAAAATCTTTTCATACAGCAAACTTGGTTTAAATATTGTTTAGTTATTAAAAAAAACAATATTTTATAATTTATACATTTTTATAAAATTGAATTTATTTAATCAACTTTATTTTTAGTTTTTACGCCATAGAAATATGTTAAACTTCTTTGTTTCATAGTTTTTTTACAGAAATATATTTTATATTCTTCATGATTTATGTTATATACATTTTATAGTCTTCATTTTAATTTTCACTTTTTACTTTTTTGTTATATAGTTTTTCCAACAAATATATCTTATATTCTTTATGCTTTATGCTTTTTTTAAACATTAACATTAATATTTTTGTTCCTTTTTTTTATTTTTCAAACATTAATTTTATTTATAATATTTTCTGTAATTTCCATAATTTAAATTTTTAATATTCTTACTTTTTATTTCCTTATTTTTAAAACACATTTTTTGTTATTTTTATATAATTTAAACATAAATTTTTTTACAATATTTTTATCATGTTTTTATTTTAATACTCTTCATTTTTATTTTCTTATTTTGAAAATATTTTGTAATTTTTTGTAATAAATAAATATAATATTTTTTGAAATGATACCAATAAAAATAATAAATGCAAAGCTGCAACTAAAGTCTCATAAGTACGTTTTTTCTTTTTCTATTCTTTAGTTTTAGGGATACTTTTCCCAACTTATAGAACCCCTCCTTATAGCCTGATCACCAAACGCCATCTGGTGGCCACCTATAGAGCTTCGGCCGTTGGCCCACAGATGGCGACAGGCGGCTTATTGGACACGCGCAAACGTAAATGCCAATTGGAAGGCTCGGAATTGCCAGAAAATCGGGGTGGTTAGCACACACACACACACACGCACACACATGTGACCCACACACATACACGATGTTCACATATGCAAATCAGGATGTACACACCGAAAGGAAGGGAAAGGAAAAGGGGCGGGGGAATGGTCAAGGAACTCGATTTCCTTAGAAAACTGTGGAAATTTGATAGGTTGCAAGGGTCAAAGGGGTTGCGGAGGTCAAGGGTCAAGAGGTGAGAAGGTACTTAAGTGTAAAATTATTCAATTATTTCATTATCAAAGATTGTTTAGGAAAAAAGAAGGAAAAGTTGTTAGTAGAGTTGAGAAAATTACAGGTTTTCTAAAAGTTCTGAAAAAGTAGCTCTGAAAAAGTTTAAGAATTTAAATAAGTACAAAAATAAATGAATAAAAATTAACATAATATTGTGTAATGTAAGATAGTATATTATATAAATATTATAATGAAATATAAACCCTCAGAGACTGTACATTTTCCTTGCGGAAAAACGCGATCCCCTTGAGAACGCATTTGTTTGGAGTCTGAAGATGGAGCGTGTTTAGGAAAAAACTATCTGTATCTCGTGTGCACATGTGTTTCTTTTTGTTTTAGGTTTTTTTTGTTCGTATCGGAAAAAAGGATCCCCTCCTTGACACTGATAAACATAACATAACATCCTGCAGTTGCTGTCGCCAACTCAGATCTCAGGGATTTCTTTATACATTCCAAATTTTCAAGTGCCTTTCCGCGGCAAAACCTTGAAAGGGTTGCCCTAATTTATGTCTTTTAGGATTTATAAACAACAGTTTCCTTTGTAAATAACCTAATAAAAAAACAGACTTACTCTTATTTCAATGTTTAAATTAAGAAAGGAAATTAAAACTGAGTTGGAAGTTGCGTTTTTTTAGTTATAAAATAGATGTAGGGAAAAGTCTAAAGGAAAAAAATATATTTTTAGTGGGAAAATGTATAAGAAAAGTTTTAAAAAATGTTTCTAAAAAGGTTTTTGTTTATATTTTAATAATATAATTGATTTATGTAAATATTTAAAATATTTCAGTTGGAAGAAAGTAAAAAACAAAGAACTTAAATAGCTTTTAATAAGTTTTAAATAATATAAACAGCTTTATATTCTTATTATTAAAAAACCCTTCAAGAATTTTATATTTAAAAGAAAAGATTTAAATACAATCATTTAAAGCAAAAAAGTTGGATTGCTTTTATTTTCTTCAATTTAATTTGTTAAAATAATAATAATTCATAAAAATCACAACCTTAAACAAAGGATTTGATCAGAAACAGGACATGCCCATTTATATATTCATATAAAAATATATATTTATGTTTCTGCCCTGTGGACACTCCAGATGTCCCTGTGCTTAAGGTCCTGCGGCTGTCACAGCTGCCTTTTTCCTTGTTTTGGAAGGCTACTCCATCGAGTCCTCAACCCATTCGTCCCCTTTTATGGCCTGGGTGGCCATCGTGGAATCAGGATCGGGATCGAAGTCAGCATCCAGCCAGGACCTTCAGCCATTGTGCGCGCTCCTTTTGGGAGGCTGCTGTACGTGCTGGCAAAAATGGAAAAATATAAAAAACAAGAAAAATCCGAATATCCCTATATGGCGATTTCATATATTTAGCATTTAACATGCTCCTCGCCACTCATTTTTTACGAGTATTTGCGTCAGGACAATGCCGCCTGGAAAGGTCAGCCAGCCTTCGTTTCTTTCGTCCTTTCTTCCTCTGCCGTTTTTTGTGCTCTGTCTCTCTTTCTCTGGGTTCCCATTGTTTTGCGAGATTTTTTGCGGTTTTTATGTAATCTCACGTTTGACGTATTGGTTTCAATGGCCCTGATGCCCCGATGATCCCGAGATGCCATCCGCTGGGTGGTCCCCCTGACAGTTGCCCGGCAGCGGCAACACGTTCCCAGTTATTGGCCAGTGAGCGAAAAATATATATAGAAATATTGGATAGATAGTATATTATGACTTGAGATCGAAGAAAAAATTAAGAATGCATCGGTGGTGTATCGAAACTGGCAGCAAAAGTCGATAAATATGTCAATATATCAAATTTAGGATCATTAAAACGATATTTTGTGGAAATTAAGGAATAAAATACAAATTAAAGCAAAAATTATAATAATTAGATTAATAAATTGAAATATTTTTAGAATTTTTGTTAGGAAGTAATATGTTGTCTTAATAGAATAAAAAATATCTATACTGCATCGATAATTGAAGAGAAATGTAATAAATTAGCTTTCTGATTAAAATATATCTTAAATCAATATTCTGTTTGATAAATTAGAACAATTCAGGCAGAAATCAAAACAAACTAAACATTTTTTGTATATTTTGTGATAATATCGAATTTTTAACTTTCAAATCTATATTTATCGATATTTTACATTTCGATATATCAAAGTTCCCACTTTTTTAAGCTTTTAAGAGCTATTTTTTGGGATAAGGTTATGTATTTCTAAAAATTTAAAGAACTCTTACATTTATTTAGAGAAACATTCCGAATAAAATATTTAAAAAATATCCTTAAATTGTTTTATTAAGTTTTTACCATTTAATTACCATTAAAAAATACTATATAAATTTTTAATAAAGAGATGCTCGTTTTTTAGCCACTTTCTTGTTTTTTTTTATGTCTCAGGTTCTTTAATAAGTTGACATATATTTAAATTTAAAAACAAGGAAAAAACCTCAAAAAATCAACAAAAATCTCCAAATTTTCCTTCAGTGTCCTGTCCCTCATCTGTCCATCACATTTTTTTGGAATCAATCAGAAACAGGGGGGGCCTCCCTTTTGTCCGGATGGGACATGGATTTGCCATGGTCGCACCATGCCGCTAATTAACGCAATCCTCCACCCTGCCAGGTCCTGCCATATCCTGCCTCCTCCCACAATCGGTGTTGATATCGACGATGCCAGTCACAGACAATCAGGGCCATTGTCTTGCCATTATTCGGCGTATGCAAATCAGGAGCGAAAATCATAAAACAATTGTCGCACTTGCCGGGCGATTCGATGCGGCTGCAAGGACCCTCCGCAGGACTTTTGGCCCGCAGTTTCAGTTGCAGTTGCAAATATCTACCACCAAAAATAAAAGGAAAACGATGGGAAAATTGAGATGGGAAATAGAAATCCAGAAATAAATCTATTTGTAATATAAATATTAAATAAAGAAAATTTAAAAGCAGTTCTGGTATTTATTTAAAAACAAATGTTTTATAATTAAAATCTTTGTTTTACTTTCAGTTAAAATTATAAAATTAATAAGAGAAGTAATTATTTTTTAGAAAAACACATTGAATTTGGATTTTAAATAAACCTTAGATTTTTTAAGCTACTAGATATTATTTTATTTTATTGAGATGCATAAGGAGATTAATTTCTTTGAGACTAAAAAGCTATGTAAATAAGCTAATATTCAAGAAAAAATAAAACCAAATTAGATGAAGAAAATTCTGTAATTACAATAAAATAATACAATTAATAATAATACAAATTCTGTCAAATTTACAAAATGAAAAACAATTTTATAAGATAATTATTATAGATTTTAAGCCTTAAAAACAATACATTTTCCCAATTTAAAAAGAGTAAAAACTAACAAAAGGTTGAAGAAATATTTAGTAACTCTTTAAAACAAGTCTGACTTTAGTTTAAGTAATAAACAAGCTCTCAGATATTTATTTTGTAATATAAAGATACCAAAAAATACAGATTATAAAAATATAAATTTTACCTTAACCAAAGATTAAAACATTATGTAAATAAACCCTCCAACTGCTCCAAAAAAGAGAATAAATAATAACATTTTCCATGGAGGAAAAAGCCTCTTCAAACAGTTTTCCGAAAAACGGAATGCCATTTGCAGTCCTTGAGGCTGTTGCCTAATTTTTGTTCGGTTTCGCAATTGTGCGCAATTCAATTCAATAAAAATAAATCTCAACCGCAAACAAAGTGCTCGGACAACGGCCGGCTGACTGCCTTTCTGCATTTGAGGGATTGTCCGGCATTTGTTCTTTTTCGGAATTTGAATATGGATTAAGCAAATCGTGCGTGCAACACACACACACCCCTCACACCCCTCACACCCCTGCTCGGACCCTTGGACCCTCGCAAAAATTGATTTTATGGCCGCACCAAATGCAGCAAATGCGTCAGATGCCAATAAAACGATTTGACGGTTCGTTGTGATCCATTGTTTGCATATATTTATATGAAGAATATCTTTTACCAAAGTCGGGGGAGGTGTTTTGAGGGGAAATTTTTGGTTTTTAGAATTTATTAGAATTTTTTTGGTATAAAATTATTAAGAAATTTGAGGTTATTCTAAGCAGAAATGAAAAATAAAGAGCGAGCGAGTAAGATATTTATTTTCTTTTCTCAATTAAAGTGATTGGTTTTGTATATTTATTTTAATATATTTTTATTAATATTTTTATATCATTTTCATAGTGAATTTATTTATTAGTTAATTTATTATTTAGTTTTTTTTTTTAGTTAGCAATTTCGTTTTGTATTTATTTATTTATTTTATTATATTTTATCACATAACTATTTATTCCACAAATTCCTAGGCTTTAGGGTTGTAATTGAATTTATTTAGTTTAATACTATTAATTCATTTAAAAATCATTATATCAAGTTATAAACCAAAGTTGCAACATTTATATTCAATTTTATAATCTTTAAATATTACATGTAAATATTTATAATAATTAAACTTAACTCAAGGATTCATCAAGACCTGCTTCCTTCTACTTTAATTTGTAATATTTAAATAATGGCTAACTATCTACAATATCTTCTAAAAATTTCACACTTTCTCACCAAGCTAATATTAAAAATTAAACAAAAATAAATTATTGTCCCAAAACTTAAATACAAATAAAATAAAAAATATAGTAAAATCCCCGAAAGTACTCGTTACAAATTCCCAGAGGTTATTCAATAATTTCGGCTTCCTAAACAATTTATTTTCCATTCCTCGAGTACTAAATTTGTACATTTATGCTGCCCAAGGATGTGTGGATGCATTTTGTATTTTCAGAAAATTCTATAACGGGAAATCCACGCATATGTGTGTGTGTGTGTGTGTGTGTGTGGAGAGAGAGGGCGATCGCGATCACGATCGCCGTTGAACTTGACTTTGGCATTGTAGAAAATGTGGAAAGTCGAGTGGCGGAGTGCGTGCGTTTGATGGGTTAAGGGGGTTAACGGGGGGAGCTAGCTGGCTGGCACTTTGTTACCGAAATAGATAGATTCTTATGACTGGTGGGATGCAGTGCATCCCCACACACACACGCACACACACACGCACACACTCGAAATACTAAAATAAACACGCGCATCCGTCGATGTGGAGTCAGTCGCGTTCTCATCTGCCGCCGATGACCGTGAGGATGCGGATGCCACTGAAGCGACAATTCCAGCGTCTGAAGAGACATGCCACAGTAAAGCATCGCTAAGGGGAATAAGAGATAATTAGTAAGAAAAATTAATATGAATAATGAAGAAATATATATATACTACATTCTATATAATTTATTTATTTTAAAATAATATAACTTTCTCATAAATATTTTATTATTCGTATTTAAATTTATTTATTTCGTTTTTTTTAAATCAAAAATATCAGAAGTAAAATGATGCGAAATTTCTTAAAAAATTCGAAATCTCATCAATACCACATTGAAAATATTATAAATCTATAGTTGCGATTTTGTTTTATTAAAAATTAAAGCCGACTTGACTTGAGTCTTACGAATCTGGCTAATTCTTTTTTATATTTTAATCAAATTAAGTTTTCCGTATTATTAAACTATATATAATAAGTTATTAAATTTGTAATTTTGTACAAATTATTATTACTTTAGTTAGTGAAGCAATCATTTCCGACCCTATAAATCATATAAATTCTCAATAAGCTGGTTAAAATATATATATTAAAAATTAGCATAGCAAAGTTTGCCGAATTAAAATTAATGGAAACTTCGGTTTCCCGAATTTAGGTTCTTTTGTTGTTGTTCGATTATATTGAACCGATCAAATTGCTCGCTAATCGAACCAAAGTTATAAATTACGATTAGTATATCGATTTAAAGTTAAATAACAATCGCAAAGTTATAAATTACAATAAGTATATTGACTTTATAGATAAATAGCCATAAATTATAGATATATCGATCTTTTTTATTTTTCCTGTTATTAAATCTAAACCCATAAAATCGATATTTGTGGGAATCCTAAATGAAACACCTTTAGGGAATTTTTCCTTTAATTTGTATGTAATACATGTCATATATAATATATTTTATTGTTTAAAATATGTTTTAAAATATAATATTATATTTTATTCTGTTTATATATTGTTTTATATTTATATATATTTATTATTATTATTATATATTTATATATATTTTTAAATATTCCCTGTCATCGAGTGCCTACTGTAGCTTCTGGCAAAGAGATGGGGATGCGTGGGAGGGCCAGGAGCGGTGTCCACACGGCCTCTTTTTTCCCGTTACATGGCCACGCACATGTGCGCAACGCTAGCAGCGACTGAGGCAGCGACTGCGGCAGCGACTGAGACTGCAACTGCGACAGCGACTGAGACTCAGACTGAGGCGGCGAGTGCGTTTGACATTGACATGGTTGCTAGTCTGTTTACTTAATGTCGTTTCGAATGTGTTTCATTTAGCCAACCGTCCGGCAGGCTATACCCTGCCCTGCCCCTGCCCCTCTCCTGCCCCAGACATGCCCCCCACCCCCTGCAGTCTCCAGTCCCCCCTCCCCCCACATACCCCTTTTGCATCAGTTGCCATCGCAGAAGGCAGCGCCTTGTCCCAGCCATTTGCGGGGCCAGCCTCAACTCCTTTTTACACTGTCAGAAAGATAATTAAGAGAAAGAAGTAATAAAAACAGGTGAAAAATATATATTTTTAGATTTTAAATAATATTTCATACGTTAAAAATATTGTTTATTATCTTTAATCAAAACAATAAAGAATCTACGTTTTGCTGAGGAGTTAAATTAAGACCTGGTTTCATCAAGAAGTACGTTTTGCTTTGCCAAAAATGTATAATAATCATTTCAAATTTGTCACCACAAATATTTATCTTAAGAAAAGCAATTTCTTTAAGTTAATATGAAACAAAAAAAAAAATACTTAATAAGCTTAAAAAAAAATAAATAAAAAATATATAAACAAAATCCGAAAGTGGAATTATAAAAATTATAATATTGAAACTCTAATTAAGCAGATTAGTAATTTTATATCTGTTTCATTAAGACTCTTTAATAATTGTCTTACATCATTAAAACTGGATTTTTTTTATATTTTTATTTTGTAGATTTTTCTATTGTTTATTTAATATATTTAATATTTTGTTGAGTGCATCTTTAGCTGGCTGGATATTGATGCGCCACAGCCGTCGTCGTCTTCGTCTTCATCGCGGAGGGTGGCTATTTATAGTGTCCGCTTCGATTTGTGTTACTGTACATTGCAGGCCGCTTTTCCAACTTTTCCCAAAACGGTTTTCCAAGAAAAAATTACGCCAGAATCTGGCTTGATGATGTAAAACCTATGACAAGGACTTATAATCCAATATCTTTATTATTAAATTAATTTAAGGATTTTTATTAATATTACATTTTATTTAAAGATATTTAAATATATAGAAATATTTGTAATATTTATAAAATTTGTTATATAAACATATTTGAATTTTAAAACATAGATCATATATATAATTTATTTAATCTATGATTTTTAAAGAACTATTTAGAAAACAAAATAAAGGAACTAACTTTAAAGATTTAACTAAATGGTAATTTTGCCGAAATGTTTCCTGATTTGTAATTTCTGTTGTAATAAACAGGATAATATTATTAACTAACAATAATATTTATAAATTTAAAAAAATATTTAATCAGTTTAAATATGTTTCCTGTTTTTTAATTTCTGTTGTAATAAACAGGATATTATTATTAACTAACAATAATACTCATAAATTAAAAAAATATTTAATCAGTCTAAATATATTTTAGAATACTTCATAGGCTGGGCACAAGGATCGAACTAAGAAATCTATGAAAACAAGACAATTTATAGCAGAAAAAAAGAGAAAAGTTCTAAAATATCTAAAAATATGAAAACGAACTTTAAAAACTAGTGAAAATTAGCTTACATTAGTTATTATTTAAATAATATGAACCCAAAGTAAACCCCCGACAAGTACTGTACATTTTCCACCCCCAACTATTACCCCCAAAAATTATATATACATTTTTCTTTTTCAATTTTTGTGTAACGCAAAACACATTGACCTAGGCTCTGGTTACTATTAATAGGGATCCTTGACAGGATATGCGGCAGATGGGGCAGATTCCTCCCCTTCCAGTGGAGTCTCTCCGTGACACATGTGTGTCCATTTGGGAGCAGCCTCGCCCCGATATCGGGGGAATTCCGTGCCTCTTCGGGGACACCATCTCTCTCTCGCGGCATCCGCTCGCTAATGATGTATCTGCATCTGCATCTGCCCCTGTAAATGTATCTGTATCTTGCGCGATGCACTATCTGCGGCCATGGCGTGGCTGTACTGCACTTTGATTTATTCATTCGAACGCCTTTCGTTTCCCACGAGTCCACGAACATATATCCATATATCCATGGCCACTTCCTGTACCCGCGAATATTGAATAACTTCCTCTGTCCTTCCCCCCGAATTTGAATTTTGAGTTTTTTTTCAATATGCAGCCTCGTCCCAAGTGGTGCAGTGTCCTGCCAAAAAAAAGGGCTGCGCGAAAGAGTTTACCCCCTATAAACCGGAACTAATGGAAAATGTAAAAAAGCAAAAAAAAAAAAATAAAATAGATGCATCCCGAAAAGGTCGATGTCTCATCTATTTTTTACGGGGTGAGAGGGCCGCGCATTAGTTGACTATAATTTATTAATTTACATGCGTCCTTTTGCATAAGGGTGAGGTGAGGCAAGGGTCGCAAATGGTCCAGGACCCTCTGCGAATCCAGTTGGGTCACCGCATCCTCGGGGTAACTCCATGGGCTGACCCGCGACAACCAGTATCTCCGATCGGGAATGGAACGGGAAGCAGCATCCTCATCAGCGGCAACCAATTTCGCACCCCATTCCCACTGCGATTGGGTTCACAGGTCACACAAAGTTCACAAAAAAAACTATATACATAAAAAACAAGGGGAAGCTGGAGAAAGGTCGTGGCCTGATTTCCATATCCCTGGCACATTTATAAACGATTTCAGACTCACTTTATGCTGGTCAAATTTAATGTATTCTTTAATGAATAGTTTTTAATTATTTATTTTGAGCCAGGAAATGTTTTAAGTCTTTAAAATTCGCAATAAGAAAAGGGAAATATTTTATTTTCGTGTCTATTCCAATGGGAACTGAGTGGGGAGTGTGCTTCCATGTAAATAAAACAGATCGCACTTCCAAAAGAGCCACCAAATTTGGGAGAACTTACTTTCTGTTGGAAGTGGACATCAAATGCAAAGCACTCGGTGTCACCGTAGACATTTTCCAACGGAAGAGAGTGTCGCTCTCTGAGCCACGCAGCCTTGCTTAAGCGCTTCCAAAATTGTCCACAGTCCATTTGCATTTTGCACTCACATTCTTCGGTCGGAAAAAGCGCAGCGTGGACGAAAAACTGCGAAAAAAGCGGAAAAACTGCCGGAAAATCGGCGTCGGTCAAGATATTTGCAGGTTTCGTGAAAAACCAGACCTCAGGAGTGTTCGGGAAAAGATCAACGTGCAAAAATCCGAATTAAAAGTCGAAAATTTAAGCCCGTGTTGAGTACACATTCGATTTGTGTGTGTGAGTGTGTGTTTTTGTTTTTTGCCTAAAGAAAAAGAGGCCTTAAATGTGCAAGTGAAATAGAAAGTTCTAAAAGTGCTAGTGTTTTAAAGAGTTTTGTCTCTGTCTCGCAGTGATTTTATTTATTTAATTTTTTTTAGTGGTTTAACATGCATACATACATAAATATGTGCAGAAATGTATATTCTCTGGCCTGCCGTTTTTTGTGTGTGAATATCAAGGAAGAGAGGAAAGCGCTCTCCCATCATGGATCTCCCGCTCCCGCAACAAACAACTGAGTGAGTAAAGTTGACACATTGCTTTTTCTTATTCCTTCTTCGTTATGATTTTTCGCCGTTAGGTTTTGTGTGTCTCATAATTGCCCTTGAAAATTGAGTGCAAACTAATAAAGTGAACTGCTCTCTCACGAGAAGTATGCAGATCCTGGAATGCGATCCACTTGTGATTGCCCGGGTGGAAGCTATTTGTAAATAGAGAGAGAGGAACATCCAAATTGGAAAAGACTTAAAAAATATATTTTAAAAAATATTTTTAAGTATACTTTAGCGTAACATTAATTACATTAATATATACTGTAAAAATATAAATTAAAAGTAAATATAAAAATATTTTCTTTATTTCTAATACAAATAAGTAATAGCTTGCAGGGAAAAATATTTTAAAAACAATTTTCTAAAACAATTAAAAATCTGATAAAAATTAAGTTCAATTAATATTTGAAGGATTACGTACAAAAAAGGGTCTACAATAGCAAATTTCTCACTCCCTCCGCTAAGCAATTATCCTTTTTTTCCTGCCGCCAAATAATTAAAAACAAACTCCTTTCCGTTCAATGAATTTTTTGCCGACTTTTTCCCCCGTTTTTCTGCGGTCAATTGATTTGGAATGACCAAAGCGATTGACTCGCCGTCTATTTCATTAGTTAATGATCCTTTTCTTGTATTTTTCTGTTTTTTGTCGGATCCTTTCTGTAAATTGCATTTCCTATTTTGTCCCTACTGCTCCCCCCCTAAGGCAATTAAGGTGTATATCCGCAAAAGGATCAATTGTTGGACACTCGGGCGCTGTGGCTGTGGTTTCTCTCGTCTCCTTTTTGATTTTTCCGATTTTCCCGATTTTGCCGTCAATAATTAGAAGGGAAACCCGGGTGAGCTAAGCAATTTTCGCCGCTGTGAAATACAGATTAGGAAAAAAAAGGGAAAGGCAGGAAGTGTTCTCTGACCACGAAAAATGGGAATGAATCGCCGCCTGCCAAGTGCAATGGGTCGATGGACCTGCGATGACCTGCTGCGTCCAGCTTAACGGTACCAGATGTGCCCCGAAAAAAGGAAAATTGAGGAAAAACGGTATACGGAACGTAGGAGAGACTCAGGTAGAATCAGCATCCTGGCGCTGTCCGGTGCGGTGCGAGTCCTGCGCGATCTGTGTGAGCCGTGATGTGTTTGTAAACACGCTGAAAATATAATAATAGATCAAAGAAAGATACAGGGATACACAAGGAGAAAATTATTAAACAAGTGGGGTATACAGAAATTGTATTAATAAAATTATTAACAGGAAATAGGTAGAAAATGATGATATTTATAAAAAGAAAGATTAGTTTAATATATTTTTATTAAGGGTTCACTTTTAATAAAAATAAACAATTTTCCATTTATATTCATATTTTACAATAGAAATGCATCAATTTTAAACAACTAACTCAAGAAATTATTTATTTTATATTAGTTAAAACAATTTTTGGGAATTTAATTTCAGAAATTGTAATAAATATTAAAAAAACATATTTTATAACATATATTTCTTATATATTAATATTTTTTAAGAAATAGACTTACAACTTATGAAGTTAACTCAAAAAAAGTCTTAAATATTATGAATATAATTTAATTTAAGTATTCATTTTTATTATTTACATTTTTAATAGTTTATATATAACTTTAGCTCAAGGAAAAGGTTATACTTTTTGAAATATAACTAAATCTAGCCATTAATTTATTTTATTTACAATTTTAATATTTTATTTATGTATTTTTTTAAGAATTATTTTTGTTGTCAGTAAGTAAAAACTAGGAAATTCTTCAGCTTTTATGTTTATTTTAAGTATTTATTATTTTTTCATATAAAAGAAATATTGTTTTAAGTTTTTAATTTTATTATATTTTGAAGGCAGATTTACTTAATTTAATTTTTTTTTAGATATGTAAGTATAATCACACCTTTTCGCTCAGTGAGCCAGGAACAGCGCCTGACAGGAGCAAAGTATCCTGCAGTTTCTGGCACTTGTGATGCGGGCGTGCATGCGCCGCAGGATCGAAGCAACCCGAAGGACCATCAAGCGAGCGGCGATCGCGAGTGTGGGAACCACCGGAAATCAGGGGGGAAATTCCGAATTTGTAACACACATGTTCTGCACCGGATCGGATGGAGGATCAAGGATTGAGGATCGAGGATCATTTATTCATCAGGTGTGTGTGCCTGGCTATAAGGTGCAAGGAGAAAGTGCTCTATTAGAATAATTCCCACGCACGTACAGGTCAAGCTGGTCCGGCCAGATGGGATTTTTCAAAAATATATTCTATTCGAATGAATGATTGATGGGCTAGAGAGTCCTTTGAGCTACTCAAAAGGTTAATAAAACGGGGTTCAATGAGTTTATTGAAAAGAAAACTAGTAAAAATAAGACTTTAATTATTACTTATGTATTTTTAATTTAATTATATAATATAATATTAGCTTAAAGCATTTAATAGTAAATCTTTCAAACCTAGTACCGATTTTTATATACAGTTTAAGTATAAAGATATGTTTGCAATTCCCCCAAGGTTTTTTTTATTTTTACCCCGAGATATCCTTCCTTTTCATCCAACATTTTTCTCCCATGACCAGCTCTGGCCTCTGACCCCTCTGCTGCCCCTCGAAAAAAACAAAGTACAGTTAGTTTTTTGATTAAAAAAAAGAACCATATCAAATAAAAGGAACACAATGGCAGTGAGTGGGATCCACCAAAGGAGCAGGATCAGAAACAGGAGCAGGGGCAGGAGGCTATCCCTCATTGGCCTCGCAAAACATGAATAGCGAGGATACAACAAAAAAAAAAAAAAAAAATACAACAAAAAAGATCTTGTATAAGGAAACTTAAGACGCACGGATCGTTTTTATAGCGGTACCAACATCCTGATGAAACAGCCAGGATCAAACGGACATACTTGAGATGCGAATGCCTAGCGGTTTCTCATTCTTCTCCGCTGATCTCCTTTCTTCTCCTTTCTGCTCCTTTCTCCTCCTCTATTTTTCTTCTTTCTTTTTTTAACAAATATTATACAATGATCTAGGGTTTCCTAGAGTCCTGCCAAGATTTTCGCACGCCGCCGCCGCCGCCACCGCTCCTGTTCTTTGTGTAATAGCAAAAAAAAACCGATGGGTTTGCTAAAGAATGAAAAAAGAAAGCAAAAAGAATCCCGCTCTCGATGATGATCAACAGAGGTGCTCTTCAGGTTGTTTACGATATTCCTGACGCAGAAAATCTAGCAAGTGAGCACCTCCGATGATGATTATCTGCTTATGAGGCTCTGGCCGAAAATGTGATTGATTTTAATTGGGGTTCCCTAAGATTATTTGCCCAAGTGATCCCGTTTCTCTACTCTCTACGCACACACATCACATCACATGCTGTGCACCTTCCCCTGATGGGATCTATATCTTTGGGATTTGGATAAGATCTGGGGACATCTTCCGCTCCGAATTGGGCATCTGTTTTTGGGCAATTGTATCGAATCTCCCTTTGCCCGGAATGTGTGCAAAATCCATTGGATATGTGAGATCGTTTCGATGGGATTATGATTTGGAGGCAGGCAGAGATCCCTGAGATTCCTGCTAATGGAGTTTCCCCCGGGACTAATTGAGATTCCAGCAGCTTGTGGAGATCTTGAGACAAGATCTTGGTCAGGAATAGGATCTGCCTGGGCTCCACTTTAATTCTGGATTTGGGAAGACTCAGAAAGGTTGCTTTTTTTAAAATTAGGTTTTTTTGGTATAAGTAAATTATTTGCCATATTTTTTTTTGCAAATAAATTCTACTTATAGGAACGGGATCCCTTAAACATTTCTGATTATGTCAACTCATAAAAAAGGAAGCCTTTTAATTTAATAATATATTTATTTATATCAAAAGTAGCTAGTAGCTAGAACTACCTTATTATATTTAATTGTATGTTTTATTATTTCTTTATATATTTATATTTATTTTTTAAGCAAATAAGTATCGCTTTATTATAATAACAGGCTATTTGAGGCATTTCTAATTATGTTAAGTACCAGAAATTTGTTTTTTTAATTTAATAAAATATTTCTTTCTCTTAATATTAACTATTTTGGTTTGTAAGGAATTAACTAATGGTATTTCTATTTAAATTTAATTATTTTATCATGTATTTAAATAAATTTTCAGAAAAAATAAATATATATTTGAAATAGGAACAGAATCCTCTTTAAATTTGTGAAAATATTCAATAAAATTAAAAGTATCTTCTCTATGGTATAACATAAAATATTTATATCTTTATACATATAATTATATACTTATATAATTTAAATTAATTTTATTTTAACAAAACTCTATACTTTTATAAATACTAATAGTTTAAAGACTCACAGCTTCTTCCCTGGCTAGGCAGGTCTTTTCTGGGAAATTCTCCGCAGCTTTCTGGCCTGATTCCTTGGTGTTTGCTCGGTGCTAACACTTTCTGGTGCTCCTCCCCCTCCTCCTGAGTTACCCCCTCGATCCCCCCGACTTTTAACCTGGCCAAGAACACATAATGTGACTGCTGTGAATTTCACGACTCGCCAGTTAGAGCTGCCTGTTGTTACGGCGAGGGAAGAGTTCAAATTGCTTGAACTTTATGGCGATGGTGTTCCAACTGGACCGGACTTGGTCTCGGCCAGGTTGTGTCCCTTTTTTTGGCCAGCACGGGGCGGGAGGTGGGATGGGGGGAGGGGGAGAAGGGGAGAAGGGAGCCCAGGTAGCAGCGGAGCATGCAAGCATGACCAGCGGTCATGAATCGCAATTGAAATTGGAATCGTTCTATGACCAGAGTTTGGTTTTGCTATTGGTTTCGGTTTTTTCACCTTTTTTTTTTTGTTTTGTATTTGAACTATTTTTTGCAAAGGTATTGGGATTACTTTATACGCTTTTCTTAGTATTTGGAGAAATTTTGCAAAGGTTTATTTAATGTTTCTAATGATATATCCTTAAAAATTGTATATTACACATATATGGTTTGGTTTTGAATTTATTTAACCAAATTAGTGTTGAGTTTTTAGTTTAAAATAAAATTATCTATGTAGTCACGATATTTATTTAGTTTCTGCTTCCCATAATGATTTTAAAAGCTATTCTATTGATTAATTTATAATTTGAGAAATAAAAATGAACATATATTTAATTAAAATTATTTTTAAATACTTATTTCATGTTTGCATTATTTTCCTCATAATTTTTTGTAAAATTGACAAACTCACAGTTCAAAAATTAATATATATAGGTATATTTTAAGGTTTTCTATGGCTCTAAAATAGATTTATTACAAAATTAAGACATATGTAAATATTATTATTAAATTTTAGGCATTTTTTAAAGGTATTTAGTTCTTTGTAGGCCTCTTTTTCTTTTACTTTATTAATTTTTGTTAAGCTCAAATTTATGTTTGAGTTTAAAAATCTGCATAATTATTTCAGTGATTTCTGTGGCTCTTTAATAAATTTCTCAAAATTATAATCTATATTAAAACCATATATTTAAAGAGTATTTAATATAATGTCTGGTTTTTCCTTAAATGTTTCTCTATTTCTCTAGTTTTTCTTTGTTTTCTACATATTTTTTTTTGTTCAACTCACAGCTTCGTTTCGGTCAGACTTTTTGGGGTTGACTGAAAATTTGCCTGGCTGCTGCTGCTGCTTCTGCCGGCAATCAAAAGTCAAAATCTGTTTTTCTTTAAGTTTTTTTTTCTCTCTCTCTCTCGTGGCTGGCCAGGCTGGAAAACGTGATGCAGTAGGAACTGCCAGCTCCTCAGTCCGGCTCATGATGGCATTTACTGGCTCTGGCTAGCTTTAGCTGGCCGACTGACTAGCCCACAGACTGACTCAGAGACAGACTCAGAGACAGACTCACAGACCGACTCACAGACTGACTGACTGAGGAGCGTCCGAGACATGGCACAATTGCTTTTATTGGCTGGCAATGGCAGATGCGAGGCGATGAGTGCAGAAGCCGCTCCCGTTGACAACGTCGAACTGGAGAATTATGAGCATTTTCGGGGGCTTGGCCCTGGCTGCGCCTCTGCAAAAATAAAAGCCACTGAAATGCAGGCATGAAAAGCGGAAAACTGCCCCCGGGCTGGTGCGAAATCTCTCGCCTAGCAGAAAATATGAAATATATATCTCCTTCCTGGACAGTATATATATATATATAGACAAATTGCAAGTGCACTCGGTTGAGATACAAGATACAGATACAGATACACCTTTTCGGTAAATGCAAATGTGTCAATTGCTTCAGCCGGACATTTATTTGGTATTTATGCGGCTCAGCTCGCCACTCGACTTGAGACTCGACGGGGTCTGGGAAGAGCTCCACAGAGATCCACAGAGATCTACAGCGCTCGTGAGCTCTTTTTGGCATACAATATTTTGACAATCCAAAGGATTCTTCACCTTTTGCCGCCAATCCAAGCGAGGGAGCAGCAAGATGCGACTCTGCAGATGCTCGTGCCGAGTTATAGTATAGTATATATATATATATGTATTTTGCAATGATCTTTGTTGTCATTTTCGGCAGTGACTGGCATAAAAAAATCCTTGCCTTCGCGTACCTTCTATTTTAAGAATTCAACAATTTGGCAACCGATCTCTTACCTTGGCACAATAACGTCGCACAGATCTACTATCCACTATCCACCATTAATCGTCATCATCATCATCATCATGAGCCTCATCGGCGATCATCATTGAACACACATTGGACAGTTGCAACTTCAGATTCGACTGCGACTTTGGGCCTCGACTTGGGCTACACAGTTGCAACGCTCATTTACATGCACTCGCACTCGCACTCGCTGAAAGCGGGGCCCCGAAAGCAACTTGGCCGAAAGTTCGGCAACATCTTGGGCAGTCATGAACATGCAGCACTGAGAAAAATAATGTTGAGGAAATTAAATAATATTAAGTAACAAGGGAAATAAAAATAGATAGATTATAAGATTTATACAGAAATTGCTCATAAGTAGAGCTCTCTGAGAGAGCGAAATGAAGCAAAGCTCTCTTAGCATGAATTCTACTGCTTGTACATTGCAGGCAAATGCGTAAAAGAGAAAGATAGAGGGAGAAAATGAGAGAGAGAGTGAGGCTTCCGCTCCGAAAAGGTACTGATAACTGATAGAAAAAGCAAAAATACACCAATATCTCTGTTAGAGAGCAGTTAAGAAAAGGCTTGTACATTGCAGGCAAGTCATAGAAAAAGACAGTAAAAGATAGAGAGAGGGAAAGAGGGAATTGACATGTAGAATTCATAAATAAATATTTTTTTAAATTATTACCTAATTAGGTTTTTATTTTGACTACCCATAAGTACCCCTATTTTTTATTATTATTTTATTCTCGTAACTATTTACCAGTCTCATTATTACAAATTCAATTTCTCTAAGTGTCCCGACTGCTGCCCGACTCCAGCCGCCTAAAACACTCATCATCATGTCGGACAAACAACCTTGTTGCCTCTTGGCTGGAGTATATATGGTATGGAGCGGAACGTGTATTGCATGTTGGGATTCCCCTTAACCCTCGCTCTGCCCTCGGGGCTCCCTTAGCCACTCCAGCCAGTGGTTACTCGTGGCGCTAATGTGGCCGTACTTGCAAATCGCATAGCTGGTGCTCCATTAAAGGCAGGCGCACAACGCAAATCCAAGAGCAAAAGTCGAAAGGGGAAGCTGGGATTTGAGGCCGAAGCCGAATCCGAAGCTCGAGCTGAAGCTGAAGCTGAATCTCAAGCTGAAGCTGAGTTTGAAGTCGAAGCCGCGGCCCAAAGCCAAAAAGCCAAAAAGCCTGCCGCTTATGACAGGCGATGCCGACATGCAACCGCACCGACAATCGCAACAAGTGAGAATTGTGTGGCCAGGCGATAGGTAACGACTAAGGGAATGCCCTGGATATTAAGCTGACTTTTAAGGGAACTAAGACAAAGAGTTAAAAATTTCATAAATAAACATTATTTATTTAAAATAAGTGAACATATATGTAAAATAATATAAAATTTATATAATATAATAAGTAATAATAATAATAATTAATAATATATTATTTATATTTATTATAATAAAATAATTAATTTATCTAGCTAATATTCCATTATAATTCCCAACTGGTACGTCAAAATATAACTTTTTTCCACAGTATTTTTAATTATTACAAGTTAAATAAATCATGCATTAAAATTTTTATCGAATAGTTCTGAAATATAATATATATAACCTGATAATTTAGTTCTAAAAAACTTTAGCTTTTCTTATAATAATTCTCAACTGGTTTAAGTATGAAAAAATAAAATTTTTTGGGAATTTATAAATTTAATTTATTAGATATACAAAGAAAACAATTACTTTTTTTCTAGACTGCCCAGTTTGTTGAACTTTTCTTTACAATTCCCAACTGGTTAGGTTAACTTAAAATGCAATTATAAACAATTTTGTTGAGCATAACTTATATGGTTAAGTTTAAAAACAAGAACAAAATGTTCTTAGGATTTTATATACAACAAATATTTATAATTTCTTATTTATAAAATATTATATATCTATATTAATTTATATAGCTTTAAACCTCCCTTGACACAAGTCCCAATATACCCATTGAGCAATATTTAAATGCGGTGCGCGAAATATCTCGACATGAATACAATCTTTTAATGATCGTGTGTAATTTACAAACATGTGGGGATGCGATGCGATGGGATGGGATATGGCGGACCGTTGCACGCTTGGATTTGGGGGATTGGTAACGGGGTAGCGGGGAAACTGGGGGACTGGGTATCGGGTACTGAGTACTGGGGGATTGGTGAATTGGATTTGGAGTCGTCCATCACCTGACCTCCACTCGACTGCCTGGCAATCAGTCATTGGAAGTTCCAGTTGCAGTTGCAGTTGCAGTTGCAGTTGTGACTCTGGGGCATCCGTCAGCCGCTAACTTGGCTCTCGGTTCCATCTCCATCTCTCGGCAGTAGTGCCACAAATCCACATTCACGTCCAATTCCACATCCACATCCACATCCACGTCCTGGTCGCATTTCGCAAGACGTTCGTTCACATGCCACTCAAGAAGTCGTGGCCCTGGAAAACCCCCCCACTTTTCACCCACCTCGCAAAGAGAGAGAGAGAGAGCAGGAGAATCGGAGAAACCTGGAGAGACTGAGATGGATTTCGAACGTTTCGGGCAATTACAATAACTCAATTTGTACTGCCAGCCATCGTTTGTCAATGGTTTTCCACGTCTCTCTCTCAAAATGTGGGTGCTCTCAAGAAGGGGAGTTTTTCGCTATTTTTTTTGTAGATTTTTTTCAATTTGTTTTGCTTAATATTATTTCGCGTTTTTCGGCTGCTCTTTTCGGTTTCAATTAGCCGCCTTTTTGCAGAGCAAAGAGAAAGGCAAAGAGAATGGTCGTCGGACTTAATGGGGTCCGACTGTAGACGGCAGAGCGATTGATCAATCACCTCAAAGGCTGAGAACACAAGTAAGCTTTGATTGATTTATTTTATTTTTGGTTTATATTTAAATTTCATTGATTAAATATTGAGAAATTATAATATTGAGTGAGTAAAAAGGATAAAAAAGGATCTAGGAAAATGTAGGGGTTACTTCCGAGGTTTGTAGGTTTAAACAACAAGGTTAAATTGCTAAAATTATTGTTTAATTTATTTTCTATTGTATTTAAAAGTTCTTAAACATTTAGATATGAAATTTGTTTAAAGAAAATGTTGAATTCTATTTTAAAAATATTTTAAAACAACTTAAATACTAATTTGCTTGGGAATGTATGCCTTAAGAAAATCTGAACTCAATTAGTGGAGTTTTACCGACCTCCATGATCAAGAATGTTATCAATGCTCTTATCTGATTCAAAATTCTGTATTTACATATATCGATAATATATCGATGCTATATATATATGTGAGAAAAATTGAAAAAGAAATAAATATTTAAATAAATAGTTTTTTAACATGAAATATTTAAATACATTATTAAATACATTCAAACATTAAGTGCGATAATTTCGATATGAAAAAATTCGATACATGAAATTTTACGATATTTTTTTATATAATATTGGGTTCCATATTTTTGTTGATTTGTATTAAATAGGGATTTTCGTTGTTAAATATTTATATTTGGAAGATATTTCCGATATAATATTAAGTGCGATGTATTTATCGATATATTGTTTAAGGCTTTTGCTCGCTTTATTCAATCCCTGTTCCGATCCTCCGTTTGTTTGTGGAGGCCCCTCTGTATCTTGGCAACCGTAAATGTATCTGTATCGCAGCAACCGTAAATGCATCTGTATCTGCAGCTGTATCTGTATCTGTATCGACATATCGCGTATCTGTATCTATGACTGTGCAGCAGCGTTTAGGTCGAGTGTCTGTGGCGTTTAGCATTTTCAATTTACATATTACACGGCGAGTCAAACAAGCGGAAGATTTGTGATCGTCCCCATAGATGCACAGCGAGAAAAGCCGCTTGTATTACATAAAAAGTATAAAGAATATATCAAAAGAGATGCCTAAAGGTTAGCTCTTGATATATTTATTTAAAATTTTATACATAAATTCTCACCTAATTATTTATTTAAATTCCTGCTATTTGATTTCCTCACACTTTGCAGTGTAAGTTTTGGGCGAAAAACGAAACAATTTATTGTGACACGAGGTAATTGCCTTGGGCAGCCGATATAGCTGCTGTTGGCTGTTGGCAACTAGCAACTAGCAACTAGCAACTTGCAACTAGCAACTTGCAACTCGATAAGGGCATTGTACCGAGTCCGAGCCCCACTGCGCCTCCTCACCTCACATTGATGGCCAAAAGGGGGTTTCCGCGGGACCTGGACCTGGGAATGGCTATGGGAATTTGGCCAGAAACGGTCATCAGGGCTCCAGATAGATCAAGGGGCCCAGTTGGCTTCTCTCCGAGAGCACGATGGCCAAGAAGCAGCAGCAGCATCAGCTAGCAGCCGCAAAGAAGACATAGAAGAACTTATTTGGTGTAACAATTATTTCGTGATTTAATTTCGACCTTTAGCGACCAATTTAATCGATCCACACAGAGCCATTGTTGGCTGGCTGGCCAACAGCGAATGTGGCTAAGACCGTGGCCAAGACTGGGAGTGGGCAGCCACTCGGCGGCAGTAGGAGCTGTTAGCTGTTAGCTCTTGCCTCTTGGCTGCTTGGCCGGAAAAGTGGGAACAGAAGTGGGAGCAGCAGCAGCAGCAGCATCAGCAGCTTTGCTTTTGGCCAAGATCCGCGGCGGACGGCCAGCAAAATTCGTGAGCCAAACTCTGCGGCAAGCCTAGCAGCCCACGGCCAAAGCAGCACTGCAAGAAATTGTTACAAAATAAAATGCTTAAAATATATTTAATAAATTAAAGATGTAATAAATAATAAGCTTATAAGGTATATAAGAAATTTCACATATGATTAACTCAAAATCCAGACCTTTTGTGTATTATTATAAATATATATTATAAAAAAATATAAAATATATTTATAATATATTTTACAATAATTTTCCCCCAGTGCCTGCTTGCCAAAGTTGCCTTTGTCAGGGGTGGGACGTTGTTGGAGTCGGTGGCTCCCAAGTTCCCACGTCCCCGTCGTCCGCCTGGGCAAGTGGTTCGCTCTTTCTCTCTTTCTCTCTATTTCTCTCTGTCTGTCTCTTGGCCAGAATGTCGCCAGAAGCGTTTCGAGCGAAAAATTTAAATTTCGCACCGCGGCTCCTTAGCTTTGGCTCTGGCTCGCTGCTCTTGGCCATTTGAAGCTGTTGGGGTCAGGTTTTCTGGTCCAAAAAAACCGGGGCTATGGTCAGTGATCTGGGCAATAATTGCGCATCGATTTGGCCCAGCAACTGGATCATGGATCATGGGAGCCAAAGCCGCTGCTGCTGCTGCCGTAATGCTGTGCCAATCCAGAAGCTCAGGCAATTTGTGGAAAATTACATAAATCAGCTTTTATTTATTTAGGAAAGGGTGTCGGTGTCGTGTTTGGTTTCCTGCCATCTCCGTCTCTATTTCCATTTCCATTTTCCTATTCCCATTTCCCACTCTATTGATTACTTATTTTCCCAAATAAATATGCATAGTAAATTGGCCGCGTCGATCGGTGCGGGGGGCGGGGGGAAAACTCAACCCAACCAAACTCATTTGAGGCCAGTTCCAGTTGCAGTTTCTCCTCCTTCTCCGACTCTTGCCTTTATTTGCCAGCGGTTATCGAGTGGCCATATCTCGGCGCTGCAGCGCTGATGATGCTGCTGCCCGGCTGAGAGTTATCGTTAATCGATCGCCGTCGTCGGCCTACACAAAAGCCAAATCGCAAAAATAAATAATTGAAAAGAAAAGAGGCAATGGGCGTGAGTCCCCAGCAGCAGCCGCAGGCAGAGAACCTTGAAGATTTGCCTTGATAAGCCTAAGAAATTAAGCATGGAAATTATGCATGCAACATTAGTTAATTAATTATGGTAAAGGTATCTCCTGTTGCTTTTAATAAAAGTCCTCACTCAATATTAGTTATTAACTGGATAAAATACATATATATATTATAATTTTATAACTAGTGCATTTATTTATTTGAATTTTCCTCTTATGAGACTGCCTGCTTTTCGAATCATAATTTCTCTCTCGCTCCCTCTTTCATGCTTTGTCTACAGTATACTAGTGGTAGCGAACAAGAGAGTTTATACACTATGAGAGATCTTCTTACATGTCCTGTATTGGAGAATCTAATAAAATTGGTTTGTTAATCTTAACTACTTTCGTGTTTTCTCTTTTCTGCTTTGTCTGTAAAGTACTAGTGGTAGAGAACGGGAGAGTTTCTTTTTGACTGCACTCGGAGAAGCCTCTACTAGAAAAACAAAAAACAAACAAACATCAAAGAGGGAGACGGCTCCTTTGAGTTGCTCACTTGCTCTCTCTCTTTCTCCTTCTTACACTCTGCCTGCAATGTTCCACCAGTTGCGAACAAGAGAATTTTCTCCCTTAAAAAAATATACTCTTGGTAGCCAAACTGCTTGCTTATATTCTTAAATCTAAAAATTAAATTTAAGTATAAACAATATTATTAAATAATTAATAAAAAATCCTGCAAATTCCATTTGCAAAATATATAATTCCCAAATAATCCAGTAATCTAATGAAGGCCAAAGCACATGCAGTAAATATAATTATATGGCCAGAAATGATGGATTTAGCCTACTTAACGACACTTGATAACCTAATCGCTGGCCATTTGCTGGGATTTATGGCCAACATTCGTATCTTTCGCACATTTGTCGTTTTAAATCGCCTACATTTATCGATTAATCACCTGCGCGGAGTCGATGGTATGACTCTAGGAGGAGGAGTCGGAGTCGGAGTCGAATTCAATTACAGATCCCACCGCTGACCAGCTCAAAACTGGCTGGGAAAATGATTTTCCAGGCGAAGCGGAGGATTTATGAACTCGTATGCACACTATTATGTTTGTTGGGAGAAAACACTACTCTGAATATATATATATATATATATATATGGATTTGTGTGTGTGTCCGAGTTTGTTTCGTGTTCGATTGACACGTTCCAAAAGCGATTTCCCTGCAGATTTCCTGAACCGAAAGCTTACACACGCAGAATGGGGCGCTGAATTCATTCATTGAAGTGGAGCTGGGATCCTCCTTCGATTCTCGAGGATTGGGGATCGGGAATCGAGGAGGAGAAGAAGGTGGAAGGTGGACCTGGATCTGGAGTCGTGTCTGTGCCGAAATTGAATGAGTTGTGCGCGTGAGCCACGATCGGTCCATGGATGCAGATGGCCAAGGAGTTGGCATTTCGAAGGGGGCAGAGACAGAGGCAGGTTTAGTGGGAGTTGAGGCACTGTGAAAAAATATATTTAACAACTTCTAAGCTAAAAAATATATATTTTTTGTAGATATAAAAGTAAAGTTCAAGTGTTCTTTCTGTAAAAAATAGAAGGTTTTCCATACTTAATAATAAATAATATATTTACAAAATATTTTGTATACTCAGGCTATTATTTTTCTCTTTGTGCTTTAACCTGCCACTCTGCCTGCACAGTAGTGACTCGATTTATGGACACATGCCTTTAGCTGATGACCAAGAGCCTCTAGGCTTTAGGTTTTAGTGGAGGCCCACTGTCAAGTCCAGTCTAAGCCCATGTCGAAGCCCCGACGAAGCGTGTGGCTTTTGGGTAATGAAGAATTATTGTGACTCATTGTAAATGTCTCTAATTATGGTTCATTAATCAATAAAATCGTTTGGCATCTGGTTTGGGCTTTTTCCCGGCTAGAGATTGCCTGGATCAGTGATGTTCTATATATAGCTATGGTTGCGGAATATATAAAATAAAAGGAAAAAAATTAAATAAATAAATATATACAAAATGATATTATTTAGACTTAAAATTGAGGAAAATATTGATGCATAAAATATATTTTATTTAACAAAGTTAACAGTTAATATCAATCAAATTAAAGTGCAAATAAAAAATATAGAACAAAAACATTATATAAAAGAATATAAAAAAAAATTCTATAAACAAAAATCAATTTTAAATTTATTGATATATTACGGCAATAAATATATATAAAAAAAAAATATAAATGTAAGGCTCTCGTGTTATTTAAATTTATACAGAGATAATTATATTATATATTTATTATATAGTATCCTTATGATATTCTCCTTATTTCATCTATAATTCCTCCTTGGCACCACTGCCTTTGGAACTTGGCTCTGGGATCGCCATTCGAATGTCGAAAATTTTGTTTCGGCGCCGAGCACGCCGACCCCAAACGCCTTGTGTTTGTACAGCGATGTGAGGACGAGTGTAGCAGTCCGAGTTCGAGTCGGAGTTCGAGTATTCGTACTCGCACTCGTACGAGTATATCCGCACCATCGACACATGTCTGCATGTTGGACCAGATCGTGATGCCTCTCGTAGTGGACACACGTTGCTCTGCGTTGTCTCCAGGCCCCCTCTCGGGCTTAATACCGCTTGAAGGTACAGCAGCGGTCAAGTTGATAGGTCTTCTTATATATTTATATACATTTTTCATGATTTTGATATATGTATAGCTTAGATTATAGTTTAAAATAAAGAACAGTTATACCTTTCTATTATTATAAAGAGTTAATAGTCAAGACAAAAAGAAATTAGAAAAAAAAGTAGTTTTTTTTTTAGGTATATACAAATCATAAAAATTTTATATAATATATCGCATATCTTGATATATTATATATATATATACATTTATATTTTATATAAAAATTCCCTGAAAACCATTTTTAATTAAATGTTCTCTCTCTCTAAAAATTTACACCACTTTCTTTTAACTAAATTAACACAAACTTTTATTTTGACCAGCATAGTACATGCACACCTACTTAGGTCATATAATACATATATATATATATATCATATTATGATGTACATACGTGTACATCACATGTTGTAATATAGCAAAGCTAAACTAAGCCTGAAATTGCTCGCTTCAGTTCCGCTGAACTCTCTTATCGGCCTGCATTTAATGGCCTAATATGCGTTCCCCACTCGCACTCTCTCCGCTCTCCGCTCGTCGCTCTCTTTTTGGCCAGCGCCACAATTTGATAATGTCCATATAGTACCCAGATCTGGGCTCTTCAGGGGTCTTCTGGGGTCTCTCTCTCTGAGCTTGAGGCTCCTTCGCGCTCCAGT
This sequence comes from Drosophila watanabei, assembly GCA_008042575.1. Lineage (NCBI taxonomy): Eukaryota > Metazoa > Arthropoda > Insecta > Diptera > Drosophilidae > Drosophila > Drosophila watanabei. The sequence continues at coordinate 157,370 of VNJS01002971.1, read as the reverse complement.
GACTGTGGCTTGGCAAAGAAGAGCCGGAGATCGGAGCACTTTTGTCGCAGTCCAACTGTCATTATTTCCATCTTTTTAAAGTCCATGGCCTGCACTGAAAGAAATATTACAAAAGAAAATATTCTAAAAATGTTCCAAGAGCCAGTAGAAGCTTTAAAAATATTTATAGATTTCTTTTTCGATTTTTTTCTTGATATTTTCTTAATTTATTTTATAAAAATTAAATTTTGTATTAATATAATATTATAAAAATCTTCTAAGAGCCAAAGAAGCTTTAAAAATATTTATAGATTTCTTTTTAGATTTTTTTGTTATTTATTTTCTTAATTTATTTTAATTTTTGTATTAAATTAATATTATAAAAATATTATAAGAGCCAAAAAAAGCTTAAAAAATATTTCAGATTTCTTTAAAGATTTTTTTCTAGGTATTTTCTTAATTTATTTTATTAATTTAAATTTTTGTATTAATTTTAATAGTGATTTTTGAGTTTTCAATAATATTAATCAAGTAAGAAAGCTTTACTGAGGAATATGTTTAGACAAAGTAATAAAAACATATTTAAATAAATAATCAAGAAAGAGAGCTATAAGGAAATATTGATAAACAAGTATGAAAAATCTATAAAAAAAATAGTTGAACCAGTTCAAAAACTACAGAAACATATTACGAAACAAAGAAAGCTTTACAATCCAAGGACTTTTTATATTATTTCTGTTTATTATCATTAAAAGTATGAAAGTTACTGGGTACTTTTATAGAATGCTTTTATTTTAACTTCGTAAAAATATAAAAATTATTTATTTAATTTAAGGCAACCTTTTTGTCAAATATTTGTATACATTACTATTTTTAATTATATTTAAATATCTTCCTAATATAAAATATCCCAAAAAACATTGTTTATTATGATTTAATATATATATTTTTTTTAATTAAAGAAACAATTAAAAGGTTTCTTTCAGTGCAGTGGCCGTGCCAAGTTCCATTCCGGCTTACAGATCACGGCGCGTTGGCGACATTCGCCGGCGAGTACCGTCCACAAAGTGTACGTCATGCGCATTTAGCCAGGGCCAAGGGCCGGCCCTCCTCCGTCGCCTCCTCCTCCTGCTCCTCTTGCTCCTCCTGTCCCCCATGCTCCTCCTCCTCCTCCTGGAGGGCTCGGCTCTTGGCGCTTTACCGGCGTGAAATTGGTTTAACCCACTGGTCACAATTGCACGCACAGATAGCCGGAGAATACTTTGGAGCACATTAACATGAACATTAACTGAGCCGCGAAAGCGACAAGGGGCAGCCAGCCCAAACCGACCAGGCCGAGACCTGTGTCCCCCTGATTCCCCTGGTTCCCCTGATTCCCCTCCCTATCATGTTAGTGTTATCTTTGTCTCGGTATCTACACACACTGTCCAGGGTCTATGACAAAAAAAAATAAAGCAACTCCAACTCACATTTAAGTGGAGTCGCCGCGGAAGTCATTGCACTTGCAATTAGCCCCAACTCCTCCTAAGAACCATCCCCATCCCCATCCCCATCCCCATCCCTTTAAGAACTGATTTTTGGCTGCTTGGTAATCTCTGGTTTAGATCTGGCCCAGAGAGCCGTACTTAACTTTGAAGTTCCCTTCCGGGGTGGCTACCAAAATTGCCTTTAAAGTGGCCCACATATGATGGTCGTCTGCCTATTTAAGGCAATTATTTCTTTGTTTTGACTTGAATATCTTGAAACAAATTTAAATTGTGGCTCGAAGAGGGTTTCTTTTTAATATTTAATCTATATATAAGAGTACCTTATGGCTGAGGAACTTCAATATATACAAGTAACCCCAAAATATAAATTTTATTTTATTTTTTAAGTTATTTATTGTAGTTTCTTCACTTTTTTAAATCTCTAAAGAAATCTACGTTTAATTCAAACTTATGAAATGTAAAAAGAGATTATTTTTAATAATTTCAATTCGATCAACTTGCTATTAAAATCTTAAGATACCAAATATCACTTTAGATATCTTAAATTAAGTTTTCTTAATTTTGGCCAAACGCTTTCCCTTTGGGCTTTTCTTTGATTTTCTTTTTCGTACTCCTGCTCATTAATCTGGGTAGAAACTGCGGACAATGTTGGCTTTTATCTGGCCACGGGCATCTGGGCATGGGCAGCGCTTAGATGCGCTTAGCCCGGCTAAGAGTGATTTTTAATAATCGTCATCATCATCAAGACTGCGACGACAGGCACAGCCAGGCAGCCAGGCAGCCAGGCAGCCATCCATCCACTCGAAGAGTCAGACAGTCATCCCATCTGAGGGGCCGATTAAACGAGGCAACGCGTCACCTGCACTGGCTGACGGCTCGACTTGGCTCGGCTCGGGCCACAATAATAACGAATATTTCTAAACAGTTAGTTACATTAAGAGCCGCAATGAAAACAGTAACTCACTTGTGAAGAAATAATTTGACTCGCACTTGGACTTTGCTTTAATTTGCCGCCAAAGCGGAAGGTACACGGCAAGAAATTGAGCATTTTGTATATTGGAATTTTTATTTAAATATAAATATCAAAATATATACATCGAAATAATAAAAAAATATCGACAATATCAGTACGTTGTATATAACGATTTTTTAATATCGAAAGATAATAAAACTGTAAAATATCTTTGTTATCGAAACTATTCTATCGATTATATTTAAAATATCTGCAAAGTTCTATATACTTATTTTCAACAATGATGATTCATTCAAGGGATGTATATAGAGAGATATAATATGTGTATATAAAAAAATATATCGAAAATATAGTAAACTTTAATAGATCAACTTTTTACATACATATCGAAAAATATTGTAATAATCGCTTCAAAATATCGATACTTTAGATAAATTATGAAAAAACATTCATTTAATGCATTTGTTTTAGTTTTAGATGACATTGTTTCGATATATTAAATAGAATATTGATTAGTAGGACACATTAAGTAAAAATATCGATCAGTATCGATTCTAATATCGATCAGTATCGATATATTGAAAGTTTCATTAAAGAAAGATCCCTCTTTCAACTCTCTCTTCACCCAGAATCCTTTAACTTGCCTCTTGTTTTTCTCACTGCATCTCACTTTGTGTATGTGTGTAGTTTCTTTTAGTTTTTTTTTTTTTGTCAACAGAGTGTGGGTACAGGGCATAACGCTCTGCTTTCCAAGGGGCTTTCCACGGCGGGGCTTTTCTCCTCAGCGGAGCCAAGCGAAGCAGGAGGAAGCCACTCACACGAGAAGAAGCCTCTGCGCTTTGTCTCTCCGCTCAGTTCCGATCTCTTGATGATAATCAGCGGCTGTCCTCGACTACGAGGTAGCCCCCAGCTCCCAGCTCCGAGCTCCCTGCTAAATAAACATTTGCTTTTGGCTGCTCTTTTGCTGTGGTGGGCAGCGAGCGTGGAAACAGTTTTTGGGAAATCACATGCGACATTTGCTCAGGAAGAGGAGAGCAAGAGAGGGAGAGGGAGGTGGTTATCTTGTGCAGATACAGATACAGATGCTCCGCTGGGCAGGCACGACGAGTCCCCCGCAACCGCCGATCCCTTGAGCCACATCAACCACCCGCCCTGTTGGCCCCGTTACATGGCCGTTTTGGCGACAGTTTCGCCAGCTTCAGCTCCATCTTCAGCTCCATAGCCGGGCTACTGTGCTGGATTGTTGCATTGTTGGATTGTTGGATTACTGGCGACAATTTGCTTAAAAAATAAATCACGAAAATGCGGCAGAAGAGTCGGCTTCCCGAGGTTTCCAGTAGCGACAACAGCGACCACGACAATTGGTGGCAATAAAATGCCCAGATCCATATTAATAATGGCCAAGACAGCGGGCCAATGGTTCGGGCCAAACTGAAATCCATTCACTGATCAATGCATCATCACCTGAGGGCCAAGATATGTGAACAATATCAGTCCTTGTGAGACTACCAAAGAGAGTAAATCCGATATTTATACTATTCATGGAATTATTAGATAATAATCGAATTTATCGACTGATTGCGTAAACATTTATTCGTGTTTAAGGCTCTTAACAATCTATTTTAAGACTTACAATTTATTTTATACTTATTCATTTAAACTTATTTAAAACCCTTCTTTAAATATATAAAACAATCACATATTAAATATTATCGAATATCAAACCTATCGATTAACAAAGATATATATTTTTTTTACAGATAATTAATTGAGCTTATCGAATCGGTAAGTGCAAACTTGTAAATAATATAATATTTAATTAAATAAATATATAATCACACACATTTCTAGGAAAAAGATATAAATAATAAAACCCCTAAGCAAGTTTATCATTATGTAGAAAGATTTCTTGCTCCTCTGATAATTAATCGAATTAATTTTTAATAAATCGAAAAGAATTGTAGTTTTTTTTTATTGATAAATAAAACATTCTTACTTTTATTCCTTAAAAACGGTTAAAAAAATAGGGTTTAATGAACCTATCGATACCTAGTACATTTCCTAGCATCCCTGATAATTAATCGAACTCATCGATAACAATTAATTGGACTTGTTGGCCCTTCAATGTCCGCCGCCCACACAGCACACATGACTTGACTTTCGAGTGTGTGTGTTTTGTGCTGAGAAGGAAAAGGCTTTTCCAGTGAGTGGGGGTGTCAGTCCTTCCTCCTCCCCCTCCAGCTTCTGGAAGGAAAAAAAAACAGAAGGCAAAAAGCCACATATAACGTTGTCTGGCGGAATTGTCAAATGATTTACATCCGACATATGTATGCTAAGCTCACGAATCTATCTGCGGCACGATTAGGACACAGGCCGCTGCTCGTGTTGCAGCACAACAACAACAACAACAACAACACGGGCAATAAAAACAACAACAAAAAATAAATAAAAAATAAAATAAAATAAAGAAATAAACGAAATAAAACAAAACAGTGAGGATTTTCGGCATAGTAATCGTGGTTATGACAAATTTCAAGGCACCTCAGTCAGTCAGTCAGTCAGTTAGTCAGTCAGTGGGTGCTGCTGCTGCTGCTCCACTGTACGTACAGTGGGCACTCCACCTCCGCTGCTCCCTAACCCATAATTGGGACCTTTCTCACTTTCACGCGCACAAATTATACGGTCGCGCAATTTTTTGGTGTCTGCCCGAAATAATGTACGAACTTTCTTATTTTTTTCGTAGTCCCCGATTCCCCGATTCCCAGCCTAGGCCCCATCCTCACATTCCCTCGTCCCCCCATCCCCTCATCCTCTTCTTTTGCCAATTCTCCAAGCCCAATCCCCATCTCATCGCTTCGTGTTTGGCTAGTCATGACTTCCGCTCTGCACTTTGGCACACATCCAGACAGGCGGCAGCGATGATGCCCCATTATGTGGCATGTAGAGCGATGCACAGTCGCTGCACAGAAACTTCAGGCGAAAACAAAAAAACAAAACAAAGTAAAATAAAATAACAAAAATAAACAGATTAAAACATAAATGTTTGCCAGGAGAAAACTATGGAAAATTTATAGATTTATTAAAGTTAGTTATATATTTGTATAGATTTTTTTAAGGGTTTACTTTAAGAGTTTTCATTTATTTGTTTATGAGAATTTGATTTAAAATTAATAAACCCAGGAAATAAGAATTAATAATAATAATAAATCGTAATAAATAATTCATTATATTTAACAATTTATTAATAGCAATTAAAAAACATTATAAACCATAAATTTTAATGAGAAATCATAGAAAAGAAAGTATTTAAGCTCCACTGATAAAAGCTGGTAAATTTGATATATATCGATAAAGCAAATAAAAGCGATAAATCGATTATTATTATTATTGTTCTATTGAAATAAAGTAAATAAAAAAAGAAATAATTAATTGAAATTAAATATTCGATTAATTATTAACAATATCTCTTCGTTAACGTTAAATGTCAAATATTTTGATTAAAAAAAAATTCAATAAATTTAAGTTTCGATATGACAACAGAGTTCTTTATTTTTCTATACTTCGATGTTGTTTTTCTCTCTAAAATAATTTTTATATTTATTTTCTGGCATTATTTAATTTTATTTGAGGGTCTACATTGTTAATTATTTGCTTTTTGTCTTAATGTATTTCCAACAATTATCTAAAACAAGCTAGGAATTTTTTCTCAGTGTAGTTCTGCCGCTGCAATTGCCATGGCCATGTACCGCTGCCCACACAACAATCACAGCCCGAGCAGATGCCATCGAATCCTCTGCCGAAAGCCTCTTTCTGCCTCGATTGAAGTCCGAGTCCGTTTTGGGTGATTAAAAATTCCCCCTTGAAGCTCTCATCATCACACACAACCCTCAAGGTGGTCGAAGGGGGGGAAGAAGGGGGAGGTAAAGGCTCCAACATTAATATTTCATACGGGGCCAGGTCGGTCTGCCGGTCGGTCTTGGCCAGGTCAACGTTATCTTTCTTTTCACCTTTTCACAAACTGGCAAACTGGCCGAAATTAAAAGTTTTGTTTGCGTTGAATAACTTTTCAAAGACTCTTTGAATTACAGCCTACACCCATGTGTGTTTGGGGTGTGTGTGATGCGTGTCCTCCTCCCCCCCGCACTTGAACCTTCTTCCTCTTTCAAAATTTCCTTTTAAAACTTTTCAATTTCTGCGTTCTCCTCTCTGCGTTTTTTTTTTGTATTTATTCCCGTTGAAAAGAAAAGAAAAGAAATGCAGGAAGGCTTATCAGTTGGACAGTACGAAATACAGGCTGTATTTTAATTGTGGGCACTCGAGTGTGACCCACATGGTAACCCCAACCTGAAACCCGAACTCCAACCCCAATCTGGAACCCGGAACCCAACAACAAGCCCGCACAAATGGCCAGCAGGAATGAAAAACTTCTGGTGTTTAATCGGCATGCGACTCCTGTCCGCAAAATTGCCGCAAATTGAGTTTGAGGCCAAAACAAGTGGACATTGAGTCCATTAGCTAATGGATAATGGGGCCCAAAGCCAGCATCAAAAAAGTGTAAAGGGTCCAGGCAGACTCTCAAAGCTTTAAAATACAATAAAAACGAAAGAAAACAAATCACTTGTTGGAGTTGAGTGAACGTTGTAAATTATATAAAACTAACACAAAAAGCTTAAGAAATTAATATATATTTATACTAAGGAAAGTTTTCTAAATAGATATTTACTGAAATTATTTTTTATTGTGGAAAAGATTACATAGATAAATACATTTATCTTTAAATTTGGTTACTGCGATAGTTCGAAATATTTCAAATGAAGGTTTTTTAAAGAAAAATATATTTATATTTTATTTTAAGAGCAAAAGGAAGCTTAAAAATTTATTTAAAATATGAAGTAAAACTTTACAGGATATTGATATATCTATAATTTAATTGATCTTTATCGAGATAATCAATACATAAATCGATTTTCTGGTATTTGATATATGTGCAATAATTTATTGGACAGAAAATAATATATCGGAATAATATTGGAACCATTTACTTGGGAAAAAGATACAATTGAGCTAACCCAACCTAATATTTCTGTTTATGATTAAATAATATTATTTTTATAGCTTAGATGCAATATTTTCCATAGCTTAAAGCCTAGTTTTATCGAAGTTTAGTTTATTTTCGATACTTTTTAATGAGTAAGATTTTTATTTATTTTTATTTATTTTTTTAAGTATTTATATACATAATTTTTATACATCATCTTGATACGTCCCTTAGGTCTGTAAATACAATTTTTTTAGTAAAATCAAAGCCTATTCACTGTTTTTAAATTGCTTAAATAAATAAATTAATTTAACAATTCCTACAGTTATATTAAAATATTTACAAAAATATTAAATTAAATATTTATAAGTTCAAATATTCTAATAAAAATATTAAATCAATCAATCCTTTAATAAACTATCAGTAATATTTCAAGCTCCTTCATCATTCGCTTTTTGAATTCATTTAAAAATATTAAATTAAACTACATTATAATTTAATTTAATTTCCTTTTATATTCGGATTCCCTTGAAATTAGTTGCCCAAATAAAAGTATCTTGGAGATACTGACTTCTATCTTTGTCCACAACAAGTGGACACCGCACAGGAGCCACCACAGGAGAGACTCTAATCTCTTACAGCGAAATCTCGGCGACAATCTGGGTGTCGTCTTCATTTCATTTAATTTTTGTTTTTTGTTTTTTTTCTGGTTTTTTGGGGTCTCCCAAGTGAGTTGTGAGTGTTTCCCCCGGCACAGCGCTGTAACTGTGACTGCTCCCATCCGCCCGTGGCTCGGGGTCTCGTGGGTGCGGTTGAGAGATCTCTCGCGGTCTCTCTCTCTTGGATCGGATCGGATCGGATCGGATTGGATTGGATCGCCACCCACTCGCATTTGCATGAGCCACGAGAGGCCAGAGCCACAGTCGGAGTCAGAGCCAGAGCCAAGCCCAGACCGGTGGTCAGCCTCAGTCTCAGTCTCAGCCTTATTGATGACTTTTAACAGCCGCAGCAGCAGCGTCGTTTAAATAATGAGCCCACGGGTCGAGGCCACCAGCCGGCGTCATCATCATCATCATCATCGTCATCTCTAGGTGCACACCTCCGCATCCGCAAGTCATCAATGGCTCGGGACCGATCCATCTCCCTCCTAGGTTCTCCCCATCAGCTGTCACATTGGGCAATTGCCATAACGATTGCCCAACGAAAATCAAAATCAAAATTCAAACCAAAACCAAATCCAAATCCTGAATTCGAACCAAAAGACTCAATTCAAAGTGCCGCGTCATCGCGGTAGTCTCCAGGGGATCGGTCTACTATATATCCATCTATCCATGTGACGATGTCCAGCTGAATCTCGGACTCACTCTCGATTTTATTTGTATTTTGTATTATTATTTTCCTGTGGCACGGCCAGTGCCTTTGCTCGACGCCGTTCAACCGCGAAATTGCCGCACAAATTTCAAGCAGCTGGGAAATGGGGGAAAAGTCGGAGGTCAGAACACTGTCAGCAACCAAAGAAAATTAATTAAATATTTTTAAGAATAGTTACTGGAGATTTTTTTAATATTTTTAGGAAGCCCAGAAAATTATTTAAATACCATTTAGAAGTTTATTCCAAAAAGAAATGCTTTCTAAATTATCGTTATTGCTTACTTGGAAGAGAAATAAAATACTTTTCTTATATGATTCAGAAGAACTATATTCTTACAACTAAAAACAAGATTAATATATAGATAAAACGTGAATTAATAAATATTTCACTATGTTTCGAAAATAATATAGATGATACCGTAATAAAAAAATAAAAAGGGACATCCAAGCTTCCAAGGATTAGAATAAAAAATATATATATATAATTAGACAATAAAAACATTTTTAAATAAATAAATAAGATCAAAAAAAGTTACCAGTTAAGAAATAAATGTATTTTAGTTTATACTTTATAAACAAAAAAATACACTTAATTTTAAAAAACCTACAAGCCACTAGATAAAAATAAAAGAAAATATTAAATGCTTAAGAGTTTATATTAAATACATAAATAATCTAATAAATTAATTGATTTAAAAATCGTTTTATTTAAAAAATTTTTAAGCGCTTAAGAGATTCTAAAAATACAGAAATAATCTATTAAATGATTTAATTTAAAATACATAAATAAGTAATAGATTGTGCCAAATAAAACATAAGTTGATAAATAAATGTATAAAATAAATCTGTAGGTAAAGATTTATTTACCAAGAAAAGCTTTCTTTTAAATGCAATTATTTACCCTTCGAAACGAGCATTAATTAAACAAAAATACTTGGAATAGAATAGCATTTGTTTAGACAAAAATCCAAATTTCAAGCTTAAATTCTATTGCAAAATAAAACCGTATTTTTACCTCCTAATTAAGTCTCAGAATAAAACCAAAAACCAATTTTTGCAGCTCAAAAAAATTATTAAGAAATGTAAAAACTTGTAGATTTCTTCAAGTGACTCCAAGTCCATGATGAGTCCACGCATATTGGTGCCATATGATTAGCGGAGCGTCGCCGAGGCATGACAATCCATCAGATGGCGATGGCCATGTGCCCACACCGCCGTCACCGTCGCCGTCGCCGTCACCTCCTCCAGCTCCAGCTGCGACGAACCTCGTTTCGGATTCCGACTAAATCTTGGCCCAGGCTTGCCGCCACCAAACGAAATAACATCATCATCATCATCGTCGTCGTCGTCTTGTGCCATTGATGACCAGGAAGGCTGGGCGTGGCCGGCATGCCCCGTCAATTGCCCAACTTGGGCAGGGACTCTCATGGGCAGCCGAGAGCTGGCGGGTGAGGCCCTGCCCCTGCCCTGTGCACACCCAAAACAAATTCTCTTTTCTTTCTTTTTTTTTTAATAACAAAAAACAAAACCACAAAAAAGAAAGAGAGAAACAAAAATCGACCCAGCCGAAAAGTGCGATCGCTTACAAGTACAAAATTGTCCCAACCTACGCTTCGTCGATCTCGCCCCATCTCTCTCTCGGGGGGCCAGTGGCGGAGCTTCAGGGATTTCCTTTTCTTTTAATAAAAAAATATAGAATAAATTATTCATATTTCCAATATAAGTTAATTAAAATTTCGCATAATTAAAATCGTTTAAAAAGGGAATCTATAAAATATATAATAAATATAAATATATAATATATAATAAAGTTGAAATTTTATTATTGTTCATCGAACAGAAAATTTAATATTATGTTTTGAGAAACATATCGCGTTCAATATGATATCGAAAATATCTTTAACTTCGATATATCGAATTTTTAAATATACAAAATTATGGCTTTTAAAATTAAACTATAAACAATATTAGCCAAAAATATCCGAAAATTTGTATTAAATTTATTTGTTTCTTCTTTTGGTTATATTTATATAATATATATATCAAACATATCTTCGATTACTCTCACAAACACTTATTGCAATGCTAAAATATCGATATATATCAAGCTTCGCCTCAAGTATAAGGACAGCATCGATATGGCGATATATCAACGATATAATTTATAAGATACTTTCAATCTATTTCTTTTGCTCTCTCACTCTCACTCTCTCTTCTGCGCGCTTTGCCTGCAATGTCCAAGCAATACAAAACGAGAGTCTTCTATTTAAGCTGCACTTTGCTCTTGAAATTGGTTTGTTAAAAATATAGTTAAAGCTCTAAAGTTATTAATATATTATATTAATATTGTTATTGCTGAAGATCTTAAAATATTTTTATATTATTATTGTTATTACACCCCCCTTATTAACCCTCCTTAAAGACTCCCCCCCTTTTTCGGCCGCCCCTGCCACGGCCGGTGCGTGCGTGCAGATGCAGCAGCCCCGATATCGGGCCCAAATGGGAGCAAAGCAAGACATAATGCCAGAAAAGAGCCAAAGACAGAGCCCGAACCGAGTAGGCCTCCGCCTCATTTCATATTCATCGATGTGGGGCACGGCCAGGAGATCGCGACTGGATCTGTGTAGGATCAGCAGGAAGTCTCTCCTTGGAGCCACCCCTGTAACCACCTATATAAAAATATATATATATATATTGGTATATAGTATATATTTAATCAACTCTGGCTAAATACTTGGACTTGGCCCAGTAGTTGTTTGGCGGTGTCATGCGCCACCTTAACAGCATTCGCCAGCCAGAAAGACAGCCAGCCATTTGTCATTGGAGCGCGGGCTAGGCCCCAGCTGAAAATAGTAATAATAAAGCAGGCAACAACATTAGGCACTGTAAGAAAAATTTTAAAAATATAAAATAATATAAATAGGAATTATTAGAGATAAAAAATATTAAACAAATAAGAAACAAGGAGCTGGAAAGGTAGTTTCTTAAGTAGCTAAGATATACCCATCAGTAGCTTACTCTTTATACCTTTTTCCTTTGCTTTTATTTTAAAGTAATATTCAGTTTTATTTTCTAAACATATTTCCAACTTAAATAGTTACCAATTTATGTAGGAATTTAAATTTAATTTAATTTCTTGGCCTGTGTACCTACACCCAGGGAGTGCGATTCATTCATTATGTGGAAGATCTGGCCGGGGCAAGTCATTCGAATTCATAGCGCAGACTGCGTGGGATGTCGCAGTCGTCGTTAAACCTAAAGAGCAAACACTGGCGAAAAAATAAGAAATACAACAAAAAATATATATAAAACAAGAGAAACCAAAAAAAAAAAAAAAACCAACACCAAACAAAAGATTTCTTTTCAAAGTTAATAATAAGTGTAGTAAGTGCGGAGAGTTCAGGTGAAGTGGGCATACTCTAACCTGCTCTCCCATTTGTCATATCTCCTTGGGACCATCATTAAGGCGGCGACATCATCGCCAGATCGGAGCGATACGATATATACATATATATATTATAATAGGGTATAAAATGCCAGCAGAGATGGATTGTGATCGGGAGATGAGAGTCCGCATATACCCAGCGATATTGCAATTAAGATAAAGCCGGCTAGAGACAAGCCAGGTTAAGCCGCTCCCCCTTTTAGATCGTTCGTGATTCTTCAGGCTTCGCTCTTCCAGTCTTCCAGTCCAAGTTTCCTGCAGTCTTCTGTCTGCTGTCTCCTGTCTTCATTCTCAGCACACGCAATGAAAGCTTGCAGCTTCTGGAATTAACTAGTTAAAGATTAATGCTATTATCAACTGATTAAATAATTGATTAAATAATTAAAGAAACTCTTTTCAGAGAACTGAAGCAATAAAAGCTATTTTCTTGAAGCTTTTCTCACCTATATTTCTTATAAAGAGACTCTCCAAATTAATAATTATTAACTGATTAAATAATTAATACAAGAAATTCTTATAAAAAAGAATTGGTGAAAAACTGAACCAATTGCTGATTGGTTCTTCAAGCTTATCTTACCTATTGTTTCTTAGAAAGTAACTCTCCCATTTCTACCAAAAATTATACCTAATTTAAATCCTTTTCTTACTTCCATTTCCTTTCAACATTTTCCAATAGCCTTCATAATTTCCTCATGCATTTTTCCCCCCGTCATAACATAACCTTGGAAAAATCAGACACTATCCTACACTATTCTAGACTTTTTCATCTATCTCTCTACCGAGAGAGAGAACTATAAATAATAAATGTGAAAATATGTGTGTTTAAAAATATATTATATACAACGAGGGAATTTTCAAGTTCACCCCCTGCTATGAGCTGGCTCCCTAGACTTCTCCTCCAGTTCTGGCGGGGATGATGGCTGGTCAAATGTGGAGCGTTGCGAGAATTGAAGCGACTGGAAACCGAAACCGAAACCATTTCATGCCATTCCCATTGTCGGTGTCACAGCCATGGCCATCCATCCATCCCCCCTTCTATATAGGAATATAAGAATAAGAATAAGACTGGGACTGAAACTGAGAGAGATCTGTGATCTGTGATCTCCACGACGGCTGGCGGTGGCTTAAAATAACATTACGCGGGGTCTTGAGATCGGAGACCCGGGTCCGTTCCATTCCCTGGCCCGAGTTTAGTCGATTTGAGTTGAGTTGCGGCTGCTCACATGTGTCTGCCATATGTTGGTCCGTGGGACAAGACAAACGCCCATCGGTTTTGGTTTGCAACACGGACTGGCCGTGGGGCTGTGTCATGCACTCAAAGAAAAAGTACGAGTCAGAGATTCTAATTTAAAATCAAATTAAAATTCTAAACTTAATGTCTAAGCATTTTTTGGAGTATAAAGTTATATATTTCAAGAGGAGAAAGATAGAGAAGACACAGAACCTTCTCCGGATTCTTCTTAAAAGAACAAACTCTAGATCGGTTAGGCTGGTGCTCCTTTTTTGGAGTATAAAGTTATATATTTCAAGGGGAGAAAGACAGAGAAGACACAGAACCTTCTCTGAAGTCTTCTTAAAAGAACAAACTCTAGATTGGTTAGGCTGGTGCTCCATCAGACTCCATCTTATTACTAGTTACTTGCTCTAATTTAAATACTTTTTTTGTCTAAGTGTGTAAACAATCCCCTCTGTTGAACTCCTCCTGCGGGGATCTCCCTTTAGATCCATGCCACCCCTGCGGTGGTGCCCCAAAAATGGCCGCCATCTCTTGGTGAATCGTTCGTTCCATTTGTGGACACACTTGAGATTCCATTAATTCCCAAATATTTTCATTTTGTTGGAAATTTTTAAAGACAGCCAGCAGCAGCAGAGAGCGGGGGCAGGCAAATCAAACGACATATAGCAGCATATCAAGTGCCCGTTGTGTTGTCACTGCATTTTATTTATGGCCGCTACTGTACAAAAAAAACCGAAGGAAACAAAAAAACAATGTGAAATTGTCACTTGGACAGTCAGTGATCGCATCATCTTGAGAAAAAAAAAGCCAGGGAGAAGTGGAAGGGATAAATTTGTCTCACATACAAGCAGGGTCAAGAAAATAGACAATTAAAAATATATAAATATATATAGCAATTGTTATTACAAGCAAAATCTTTTTCATTGAAGAAAGTATTTGTTTCGAAGAGAGATAATAAAAAGTTCTCTCTCGTTCGCTATTGCCTGTACGTGGCAGGCAAAGAATGGAAGAGAGAGCGACCAACAGAGGGAGAGAGCGAAGAAATGAGCGATTTCTTCAATTTAGAAATTTGGGAATGGTGGGACCTCCTCTTTTTAATAAATATTTTCGTTTATATGTTAACATTTCCCTAAATACCTAAAGTTAAACTCTGATTTATCAAAATATGGTAAAAATATTTACAAAACTATTGTAAAACTATGCTCCTATATTTCTGACCTCAATTATAAGAACTCTGAACGCTGAAACCCTCTGAAGTGGGTGACTTGTCCGCCTTTCGGTTAACCGCAGTGAAAAACGAGGCTGAATGTTGGCTTGTGATGCCCAAAGAAAATCCGATTCGAAGGGATCTCCGATTACGGTTAGAAATGCAGCCAGGACAACGGCAGGACTCTCTTGAGTGGCCTCAAGTGCTTGCGCCTGCACTTGTCCTGGAATTTCAATTACTTACAACTATATCTTTTTTCCCACAAAAACCTATGAAGTGCCGACGCATCGAAGGGGGTAAAACATATATCCATTCCCAAGCCTGGGAAAACCCTAGAAAACCAAAAGGAATGAGAGATAAATGAAGGACCTCTTAGATAGTATGGAAATCATGTTCCCAGGTTTTTTCAAAGTTAGTTATAGTTTGAGAAAGGTTTTCTTGATATTCAAAATATTCCAGATCTTGCTCCCTCTCAGGACATTTTTTACCCTTCTACCAACCTCATTGGTAACCGTAACCGTAACCGTTTTCCTTCACCTAGTTGGGCCCCAAAAGACTCTGGTTAATGGCCCAGAACAAGGTCCGATGGTGGAGGAGCCACCACCACAAGGATGAGGCAATGAGGACAGCCGACTGAGGTTCAGGTTGAGGCGGCAAAAAGGACCCACGGTTGGGTTGGGTGTGGGGGCCTGTTGTTAGCCTTCATGGCCATCGAATGTATAATCGATCACTTGGGTGGCCAGGACACAGGCCAGGCCGAGTTTGTTGGGTCATCTAAACAAAGGAAGTCAGGGGGCTGGTGTCCCTGGTGGGGGGAGGAGGCAGAGCAACTCAGAGACGCGGACGAAAGACTCGAAATGTGGCACTCGCTCTCGTTCGCCGTCGCTAAAATTTGTTAAATCGATAAACTTTGTTTAGTGCGCGGAAACAACAAGAAGTCAGCCAGTCAGCCGGTCGAATCCACGGCGATTTCGACCGCGGCCCAAAACCACAAAGCCCGATAGACCATCGACCCCTCCCCCCCAACTATTCAATCGAATTCGAACGCACAAGAGACATTAAACAGTTGTATATATTCTTATATTCTTAAAGGATCTAGTAGAAGATCTTTAAAAAAATGTACAAATAATAATTTCAACCTAAAATATAAAAAAATATCGTCATAAGTAAAATTTTAATTAGGAAGAACTATCACAAATCTTTACCTTACCTTGGTTTCTTAAAGGAAATTTTTTAAAAAGCGTAAAAAATATAATTCTCATAGTTTATGTTATTTGAAATATTTATTTCAAGCAAAACTATAAAATATATATCGGAATTTTTAAACAATTTGTATTACTTTATAATAACTTTAAAATCTCAATATTATTACAGAATTAAACAACCAATTTTGTATAAATTATTTATAATTTAATATGAGATTAGAGATGCAGATATATTGAAGGAAAACTCAATATATCGCTATATCGATAATAAATTAATTAATTAAAAATGTGTAAATTTAAAATATCGTAAGTTTTGGTATTTATTGTTAAAATATCGATTATTACAGCAGATAGATAGCAACGATAAATTATCGGCAGGGCTTCGATTTATTAATATTTTGTATAAACTCCATTTCAGGCTGTTTATTTTGATTTAATTATTAATTTTAAATGTATTTCTTCTACAATATTTTAAAAACTGAACTTAAGATATGTATATAATATATATAAGCATATATTATCAATTTGGGAAGAGATTTGCCTTTGTATCGATGACTTAAGCTAACTATTTTTAGGTGCAACTCCTTGGCTAAACTGCCTGCCTTTGCACATTTTTCTATATATTCTATATATATTTACATATATATACTTTTTTTGGGGGGGATTGCGTCAATCACCAAATTTGTCAGCGTTGCAAGCGGACCTTGCCACCTCTCACCTGGCCAGGCACCTCGCACCTCACCTCCTACCTTTCATCAGGGTCGTTTAATCGATCAGCGGGATGGCCGCTGGCATTAAGAAGTCGCTTTCGGTATCGGTATCGGAATTGGTGCCACCACCACATTATATTTTTTCCCTTATATTTTTTTTTTTTTGAAGGTGGGTGATTCCAGTGGTTGACACCGCGGCATAAATATATATATATATATATGTTCCTGACCCCCAAATCGATCTAACAAAGCTGTTCACGCGACAATTAATGGTCCGGGCCAAGGAAGGGGAAAAAGGAACGGAAAAAAACCATATACCAACCAGAGTTGGGGGAGAGTTCAGGCCCGGTTAATATATATATAGTATATAGAGGAGACTGCACTCAGAACCGGTAGCCGTGATAATGGTCAGCCGTTGGCCAAAACGATTTACTACCAACGATCGCTGATGCACTGCAAACTTATGTGGTTAATGAAAAAATAAGCAAAATGTTAACTTTAATATTAATATAATAAATATATATATTTTTTTTGAGGGTTTCTTTAAGTTGAAGTATACTTTTTTTTGGCCTAATTAAATAGGAGTATGACATATTTTTCGGGCAGTGTGACTGGCCCGAGCGGCAATCACGGCACGCAACGGCTAATGGAGCAAAGCTGGCCAAGAACTGGCCGTTGGCCATTGGCCAAGTTGGCCAACTTGGCCGCGTCCTCGATGATGGATCACAGATCCGAGATTCGAGATTCGGGCAATTTGTCGACACTTTTGGACTCGAGCGGGATGCTGCTGCCGCAGGACCTCCTCTGGCTGACATAATGATGCAGCAGCAGCAGCAGCAGCAGTTGCAGTTGCTGCTGCAGGGTCGCTGCTGCATGTGCAACTGCATTCTCGGAGTGCACTCTAAATCTCAAGCATCGCTTCCTCTCTTTATTTTTTCTTCCTCTGGTTTCTGCCTCGCATATGTCACAGGCAGGCAGGCAGGCAGGCGGCGGCCACCCCCTTTGGTAATTGCCGGCAATTCTGCAATTTTCGTTATTGTTAAATGTCGGTTTTTGTGCTTGGTTTCAGTTGCTTTATGTTTTCGCTTTTTATTTGCAGTTTTTCAGCTTTCAGCTTTTGGTTTTGTTTCGGCTTATTTTATTTTGTTTTTATTTTTTTTCGAGGCGAAAAAATAACAAAAATGCAAGCGAAACTCTCACATCTCGCCGACAATGATCGGTAGTAGAGGAGCCAGGCGTCCATCGATCGCTGACAGAGCCGGGCCTTCATCTGCATATATTAAAAAGGTATGAATATATACACTGAAGAAAAAAGGGAAGCATCTAGATATAGAAAACATCAATTTATTTGAGAGTTAATATATAATAGTTTTATTATTGGGAAGACAAAAAATAATACAATTTCTGGAATACTTTACTTTTTATATATTTATTTTATACACAAACAATCATATTCCTTTAATTTCATGTTAATAAGGATAATTGCATTACAAAAACAAAAGTTGTATTTTTCCTTAAAAATATAAATAAAGTTCTAAAGTTTCAAATGTTAGCTTGTTGTCATATTTTCACACATTTCTCTCAGTGCATGCATGTGTAATGAAATGTGTGATTGCGTACACACGTTGCAATTGCGAAGGTTCCTCTCGAATTCACACTCGCCTTTCGGATTCGCGGGTAATTGCTCGACTCTGCTTAGATTTAACCCTTTATTTATTTGTTGTTTCTCGATCTTTGATCTTGCCGAATCGGATTCGGAATCGGAATGTTATATCCCCAGCGCTGGAATTTACCCTTGTGCATCGGAAGTGACTTCTTCTTTAACGTGGTCAGTTTTGGGTTAAAAATCAGGCAAGTCCATTAAGGATGTTTGTTGGTATACCGAAAGGAAGAGGTTATAATTTATCGGTTAAAATATTAAACTCTATAACATGTTAAAAATATCGTAAACTTTGATTTATTGAGGTTTAGAATAAGGAATAATATTCCATTAATGTGAAGACGTCGATATTATGGACGATATTATCTATTTCGAATGTTGTTAATAGAATTTATCGACTTCCAATTGAGATAATCGATTTTTAAACAAGAAAGGAAGCTAACTTCGGCACGCCGAAGTTTGTATACCCTTGCAGATTCCAATTGTATAAACTCTAATCTATCCCAAAATAATATAATATGAATTACTTTCATATTCATACAATTTTACAGTTTTACATTTTTTACAGTTTTAAATTTTTTACAGTTTTACATTTACTACCGATCGTTTGTATGGCAGCTATATGATATAGTCGTCCGATTCTT